>UYYA01004356.1:0-101556 GCA_900624975.1 Angiostrongylus costaricensis
AATCCGCCGAAACGTCAGCTTAATCGTGAACAAAGAATAATAACACCTCGCGTTTGCTCAACAAAAATACGAAGAAAATAGCGAATAGTCTTGTGGATTTGTGGATGGGACTAAAAGTGCAGCAACGGTCATACGAATCGGCAACATTTTTAAAATCAAACTATCGATACTTCACGTTTTGATCTGGTAAGAGTTGACACGTAGGGCAGCTCTGCGTCAGTTGTTAGAGCTCGTAGAGTAATTGTATTGTTTCCAGATAGCGAACGATATGGCACATCAACTTTTGAAAGACTGTCGAATTAATCCCAGTGCGCCGTCGTTTCAGTTGGGTATTGATGAATTTGCTGACTTAGCCACTGGTTATGAAGAACAGTGTAGAAGGTGAGCTTATTCCTACCATTTTTGCCTTCGACAGAGTCAAACCTTAAAGAAAGTGCTAAAAAATGACTGGGTTATATGATTGAACTGGTCCAGTTTATAGAATTCGAGTTTTTCTTCAATTCCAGAATTGTGCCTTTGAAAGTTGCATGGAATAGAATAGTTAGCAAGATTATCATACACTTTGGACTATTCTAAACAATTTCAATGCTTTTTGGTTAGAAAATGAAAGAATAAAGCACTCTGCGTTGATCAATCTCTTAGGGATGCGCCTTGCATCCGACTTCACTAAGCATCGTTTTGAACGTGACTGAATGCATATCTGGCCATTAGGATGATTCGCGGTGGCTCACCGGTATATAGAGCCAATGCTGCTATCCTCCCAGACAAGTCCGATACCAATTTGACGACCACGACGAATGGAGGACTTGGTGAGCCTGGAGCGCGAGGATCAATCCCGTGTGTATTGGAGGGCGCCTCCGACTACTGGGCTACACGCGCTTTTTGGTTACTCATGGAAATGCTTCTATGCCTTGGCTTTGTTGGCAGGTGCATTCCTTCTTCCTTATATGTGATTAATAAAAGTTGGAACTGCAAATTTGACCACTTTGAACTCTTATAGCAATCATATACTTACTTGCCTCCCATGTGTTTAGCGCCTCATCGTGACTGTAAAGTGTTCCTGGGTGTCGGATTGCGATGTACAGCAGGGGGATTCGTCTCCACGGTAGAGTCTCCCAATCTGAGAACGAGTCCGACGTTTCCATTAGGAAACCTAGCTAAGAGTAAACCAATACCAGGATCCACCACCGTCGTGATATCAGAGTCGCATGGTGGCAAATCTCCCTTTGGTCCACTAGGGTCGCAACTGCCTGCGGTGGTGAAGACCTGGGGCAGACTTTGGCCAGGCTATCCTCGACATTCCAGAGAACCACAATGGATTGGCGAGCAAATCTCCGAAAAATGGTGATTATGTTGGGGCTCGCACAACTAGTGAGGACGGGCCGTTCAAGTATCAAGTATCAAGTAAAAATATAATTATTTGAATATTTGTGTACAAGGTTTTGGCAGCTATACTTATAAAAACGGTGGTTTAACAATTAGGGTCCAAGTTGAGTTGATTTCCACTCGAACTTTGATATCAACCCGTTTTTCCACTTGTTTTCTTCCACGGGGGTCTTTGCTACACTTTTTGAATTCATTCGTAAGCCTATCTAATACAAATTACTGCAATAGTAGGAGGACCGCGGAAGCGTTTTTTTTCACACTTGGTGGTTTAAAAAAATAAAAACGCTTACCGAGTGAGTTTGTTCTTCTTATTTGAATCCAGGTGCAGCAGCTTGTTGTTAATGAAGAGGATGCCCACATACTTGCTGCTGTACTGGCATGGCAGACTGATGTTCCACATTTAGGGACATCTTGCCATGTTGGGGAGACCTACGTAGGTGTAGTTTTAATACAGTTGTCCAATAGATTCAGAGTTCGCGATCCTTGTTAATGCTTCATCTCGCTATTTTGTGGAGTCTCTTGCAAGTCATAACTGAGGGTGCACTGCACTTAGGAACTCTGTCTTCAAGAATAAAACGAACTTTCGTTTTGAATTCAGTTATCGACATTTTCTGGATATATTCGCAATAGACCTTCCATGTATTCACCGAGACGTTTGGGTGATTGGTTAAATGTTAAAAGATTCGTAAATACTGTGGGTAGGAACCTAACGGTTTACCGCCTATCGTGGCTGAGAGGTGTTCCTGGGTGTTGGGCTGCGTTGTACAGCAGGGGATTCATCCCCTGGCAGGGGGACTCCCAAGCTGAGAGTCCGGCGTTTTCATCAGGAAGCCCATCTAAGAGTAAACCGATACCAGTTCAGATTCATATCCACCACCGTCCTTATACCAAACTAGTCGCATAGTGGCAAATCTCGCTATGATCCACAAGGGCGGCAGCTGTCTATGGTGGTGACGACCTGGGGCAGACTTTCGTCAGGCTGACCTCGGGATTCCAGGGAATTACAATGGCTAGACCAACAAAACTCTTAAAAGTGTAGAATATCCTGGAGCCCCCACAACCAGTGAGGAGGATAGACTATCCAAGTATGGGTAGTAAAGGCCATCGGAGTCTTTTATTGGTGGAGTGACTAACCGGTTGTTATGAATTCATTTCAGTTTATAACAAATGTGGAGCAGATGCGGATATGTGGTGCGCGTGTCGCGCTGTGGTTAGATGCGCCCTGCACTACACATGAGTTCGATCTCGCGCCCCAGGCTTACCAACACTTCCATCCTTCCGGGGTTAATAAATTAGTATCAGACTTGTCTACGAGATATCAGCGCTGGCTCGTTATATTGGTAGGCCACCGCGAGTCATTGTAAAGGACAAATATCCATTCAATCACCTCCAACAATGCTTAATGAAGTCGAATCTATGGTGCATCCCTCAGGGATTGATCAACGCTGAGAGTTTTATTCTTTTTTATCCTTTAACATATATGGGGAGAAAAGCGAGGCGCTGTCTAAGTGACACAGCCGTACGAAGTTATCTTTCAGAGTTTAAATGTCAAAGTTATGCTATAAGTCCACGGTAATGACGAATACAGAGGTTTCTATATAGAATGAGGGAACACTTTTATATCTAACATTAGACTTTCAGGATGCCTGGGTTGTTTCTATATGACTACATCAAGCCGAAGCGAACTGTTGAGATGCTTGCTCAGAAACCAGGCGCATTACCTCCTGAAAATCGTTACCATTTGGAGAAAATGCCAGCAATGGGCGTACGACTGAGAGACGCAGATCGTTTTTTAAGTTAAAACCAATTTATTCCGTGCAATTTTCCTCACCATCACTTGTTCAGTGTTGATAAACCAAGCCTCACTACCGCTTGAGAACCCCCTTAGAAAAACTGTCGAGCGTTATGAGTGAAAAATAACGTTTGAAGTATGAAGAGACAAAGTCAGCATCAATTAATAGGCAGTTTGGTTGTTTTCGATGATTGATCGTTGAAAGTAAATTTGTCAGCAGTAGTTCCTATTCATGCTACTACTTCCACAAGGTGAATTTTCTACATATTAAATCGTAGTTTAGTAGAAAACCCGAACGCTTTTATATCTCTTCCTGTATAGCACGGATCGTGCCCCCTGTTGTTCACGTTTTGATCCTTGTATTCGAAGCCTAAAATTTCTTTTCTACATGGTAATACTTTACCAACTATGAAGACTAGAAGTCGATGCTAGAGAAGTTTTTGATTCAGAACGGGCAGAGATATGGGAAAAGAACGGGAGCTGCTTTCCTGAATGCTGGTTTCAATTGTTCGAGAAGCTTACTGACCATACCACAAATTGAAACAATCCTGCTGAAACAAATTTAGAAAAACGAAGCATAGAAATACTGTCTAGAATTACTATAAAAAAGGATAAAGCTCGGCGTTGATCAGTCCCTGAGGGATGCACCATGCATTCGACTTCATTACGTATCGTTGGAGATGATTGAATGCATATCCGGCTTTTACAATGACTCGCGGTAGCCTGCCGATGTATCTATCCAGTGCTTCTATCCTCCCAGACAAATTTGGTACCAATTTGCTAACTCCGGAGGGATGGAGGACTTGGTGGGCTATGGGCGCAGAGATCGATTCCACGTGTGTGTCGCAGTGATGCCTCCAATCACTGCGCCACACGCGCCCCTCTAAAATTACTATAAACCCAATAAATCCCATACCTTACAATAAAGTAACGATGTTTCTCTTCTACTCTGGAAGTTTTGTTTTTGTTTTCGTGATTTTTCATTGTATTTCTGTTGTACTGTTTCTGTGCTTCAACGCTACAGCTATGTCCAGACGGAAATTTCCATAAGAGTTAGAGTTATTAGGATGCTGATATATGAGCGAAATTCGGGACCTCAAATAGGCTCCGAACCCGAAATAAAATAAGCTGAAAATAAAAGTTGAAACAACTGTTAGTGTTTTAATTAATAGGCGTGCCTTATAAGCATGTTTCCTTTGAAATTTGAAGTTGTTACATGTGCAAATCATTATGTCCAGTGCTCATAATGTTTGTTTATTTACGATACGTTGTTGTTTCGGTAGTATTATGGTGCATGAAAGTTGCGTTATAAAATTCATATTACTATTAAAGTTGAAGGGAAATAACATCCTGGTTCGTCAACCACATGCGACTATAATCAGCTGTTCCACACTTCCTCATTGGAAGTCACGAAAAAGCGGCTCTGAAGAAGGCGGTACTGCCGAGACGTCAGCTAGTGTTGTATTGTATTGTGTTTTTCTGTGGAAGTAAATGTATGCTGTTTAAAAACCTCGCGATTGCTGAACAAGAAAACGACACATCCTGGTTTTTGTTGGATATCGATTTCTACTTCGTAAACGGAGAAGTTCAAAAAGTTTTTGAAAATTCATTTCAAAGCCAACTTTTCCACCCTTTGTAGCAGCTGACTGTCCAGTATTTGTTCTTTCGTGGAATCGTTCCATAAAGACTGGCGAGACAGTCTGTAGTAAAGACCTGAAACGTCTAGAGCGGTCGTTCCAGCATTCCAGTGAGAATCGAATCTACCAATATTTATACAGAGGACGAAGAGCTTCAGGTAGTAACAGAATCCTCATGCAAATCCGAATGTCACCATGAATAAGGGATGCGAGAAAGAAGTAGTCAGAAAGGCCGCTGGAATCTGCCTACGATACGGTGCCGCTTAATCTGATTTATATGAGATTTGTTTAAATCTAGTGTCGATTCTTTCTTTCAAACCTGTAGTGCTTTGATTTCAAATAAACCTGGCTTGTATAACATACCATTTTAAAATGTTGATGACATCTGGTTCAAGTTTATAGCCGCTTCAGTCGTAGCGATTTATAATCAGATGAAATTAATCTATTCAGACCTATAAAATTTGCACGCGTCCCTAAGGCAATAGTACGAAGTCCGTTATGCCTTAACGTGCTTGTCAATTACCCAATTCCTCAAATACTCTAGTTGTTGAGAGATTATCAGCAGCGGTTGAATAATCCGCATGTCATCACTACGTTAAAGAGTAAGTTCCGCCCTGAACCTTTATGTTAACGTTTTGTTCTGGCCTTATTTTATGATTAATCCACTGAATTAGAAATAAGAAGAGGAAGATTCGGGAAGTTCCTTGTACGAATTCGAAATTAGGTATAACTCCCGAAACTGTTCGTCCTACCGATGCCTGAATCACCAGTATCACCCAACGTCCCGTTGATCGTTGAGTGACACGTTCGAGCGCCTGTAAATCTTCTGTTTCTCCCTGTTGCGTGCAAGAGCTGGCCAGTGTGGTCTGCTCGCTTTGAAGACTCGTTGAGCATCATACCTTTCCTTTATTGTTTTCATGAAGAACTCTGACCATCGGATCGGTGGTCTTCCTGCCGTATACTTGACATCCTGAGGAATCCAGTAAATAACGACGCTTGTCCATCAGGTTGTCAATCATACGCATTAGGCGTACCTTCCACCTTACCGTTGACAGTTTGATGTACAGAACAGCGCCTCTGAGTTTTTTAATGTTGAAATAGATCGGAGCTTCGGTTCCCTTCCGCCATTTACATGATGTGAGACACTCCTAGCATCATCGTTTTGAATGCGCATTCTCTAACGCTGAGTCATCTTCCATCCTGTTTACGCAGCGATCAGGTTTCTGAAGGCACGGAGTTGGGTGTTCGTTGTTCTCTTCACTACATCCTGAATGCTCTTGAAAGCTCTCCAAGCCACTCGATTCGTCCTGCTCAACTCTGGTGCTTAAGCGTTATCAAAGTCTACTAGCATTTGTTCCACTTGGCTAATGCCGACCATCTTTTTTACTTCCATGCTGTCCCATCCCAGTTTTCCTATGAGGTTCTCGAGAGCGGCGGAAAATAAATTTAGTGGAATGGTATCTCCTTGCCTGACACATCTTTTGACGTCGATCTTCGTAAGAGTGGCGATTTTTTGGTTGTTAACTTTTTATACAGCTCACGCAGAATATTTATGTACTTCAGTAGGGACGCTCTGGCCATCCAGGACATCCATGGCTGCTTCTATTTCAACTGAGTCAAAAGTTGAAGCTATAGTTGGAATTCACAATGCTGACTTTTTACAATCTTAACTTTTTTATTTACTGCCTATTCTTTTTAACGGCAAGGTATTTTGCGATATATAACTACTATAATGCTGAGATATTTGCAAAACTCCGGACCGCGGGTTCAGTGGGGAACGAACGCGCTGTTGTCCTTTCCGGGGAGTTACGCGCTCACCACCACACCATGTGGGTCCTTCGTTTCGCCTAGCGTTTCCTGGCGTTGACCGACAAAACTAGCTGAGAAACAGACGAAACGAAGGACCCGCATGGTGTGGTGGTGAACGCGTTGCTCCCCGGAAAAGATAATAGCGCGTTCGTTCCCAACGCAGACACCTACGGTCCGGAGTTTTGCAAATATCTCAGCAATCTTGTGGTTGTATTTCGCTTAATACCCTGTTATAAAAACAATAGAAGGCGGAAAATAAAAAAGTAAACATTGTGAAAAGACTGCTGGGTTTTTCAGGTGTTCAGTTGTTATCCTGTCTAAACAAGGCGTTGTTCGACTCTTAACCACGTGTTCTGTTGTTTAACTGTTTTCAAAGCTTCAGTTATTGAAATTATAGTACTTGATCTTATCGCGTTCTGCTCGCTTATTCCTATTATTATGCTGAGATGTCATACATGATCACTGCACATAAAAGTAGCGCTCAATTTAATTTTGTTTTTCACTTAAATTCTGTAGTAATTCATGTTTTTTTCACAACGTATTTTGTCACCTGATAACGCAGAACGCTGTTCGCACCCATTAGCATAATGTGCGTTGAGATGGCTGCCTATCGCTCGGATATTCCACCGCCTCCTGGCACGATAACCCTTGTTCAACCCGGCTACGAATTTAATCAAATGCAAGATGTATCTGAGTCATATATGGCTCCCGATACGATGATTACTAGTCAACTGGCACCCCGGACAAAGTAAATATAATACATTTCCACTAAATATTCAAAAAAAAAAACGTTTGTTTTCACATTACCCGGCACCACAAATATTGTGCTGTTTCAAGTCGCTCTTTCATTCGATCCGTTTCCTTGCGCAAGTCTTAAAAGAAGGTTTATTAGAAGGTGTGGGTTTGGCTTCCGGTTGAAGATTTCCTCTCTTCTTTTTGAACGGTGTTTTATGTGGTTGAATGCTGTTTCAATCAATTCTTCCTGGAATCCTGGTATGACCGCGCTAGAACGTTTTCAAATCTTGTGAATCGGAGGGAGCTTCGCAGACAAGTCTCGTACCAATCTATCTACCTCGGAAGGATGAAGGAATTGGTTTTACGGGTGACGTGATCGAGCCAACGTCCACGTGTTTATTGCAGCAGACCTCTAACCACTGCTCATCGTGCTTTCCCTGCTAATATTACTCGTTACTAATTGGCTTATATTGTTCTTATTCCTGCGATATTTTGTTGATCTGGTAAGATGTTACAACATGTAATTGGTGTTCTTCTGTAGACCACGAAAGTTGGCGTTTTAGGAAACCGCTTTGTTGTTGTTTTTTATTTTTAAATCATTTTATATGGGTGCGTGTTGTGCAGTAGTCGGAGGCGCTCTGCAATACACACGTGGAATCGATCCCCGCGCCCCAGTCCCATCAAGCTCTTCGGGGTCACCAAATTGGTACCAGACTTGTCTGCGAGGATAGCAGCACTGGCTCGATACATCGGTAGGTCACCGCGAATCATTGTAAAGGTCAGATATGCATTCAATCACCTCCAAACGATGCTTAGTGGAGTCGAATGCATGAGGCATCCGTCAGAGATTGATCAACGCCGAGAGCTTTATCCTTTTTATTCCATATTATATGACCCGTCTTTACGTCTACTGTGGCGGATCTCAACACTTCTCATATCCGATTCGTTTCCTAGCAACTATCGTCCACAAAGGTCTTCCAACTTTTACGCGTGGTTTCGGCTGCTGCCTGAGAATTTTCATTTCACCTTGAATATCGTAGAATGCTGTTCGAGTCGATTCTTCCTGGAGTCCTGAAATTGCTGGATTGGAGCGTTGCTAATTGGACTGCAGCGAGTGATTTTTCTCTGGACAAGTCCTGTAGCAATTTCCCGACCCTGAAAAGAAAAGAGGCTTGGTGAGCCCGTGGGCCGGATCGAACCAGCACGGTGCTCGTGGTGATAATGTGATTAATGCAGAGCATAAACACCGTTTTAGAATGCCACCTACAACGCAGACGACTAGTAAGTATATATAGCATATTGTTGTTCTAATTCTTCCTATCCTTCTTAATTTCCTAATTTATTACTATCAAACCTGGGATGTATAACTTCAATGTTGTTGAAATGTTTGTAAAACTCCGGACCACAGGTGTATGCAGTGGAGAACGAACACGCGCTGTTGTCCTTACCGGGGAGCAGCGCACTTCACCACTACACCATCTGGGTCCTTCGCTTGGCCTTCCTCTCAGCTAGTTCTATCGATCTTTTGCCATCAGCAATCACCCGTTAGCGGGATTGATCTGAGGTACCCAAATCTAAAAATAATAGCGCGTTCGTTCCCCACCGCATACACCTGCGGTCCGGAGTTTTGCAAATATCTCAGAAACATTGAAGTTATATTTCGCAATATATACCCTGCCATTAAAAAGAGTAGGCAGTAAGTTAAAATTGTGATTAAAACTTGACATGGTTTTAGAAAAATTTTGTAGTTGCGATCTGGGTGCCAATACCACCACCAATGGAGGGTGTCCCACAAGGGCTTGAATATCTCACTATGGTCAATAAAATAATGGTACATCAGGTAAACCTGTTATTTTCTTTTTACTTTTCATCTTCTTGATAAATTAAGTGTCAGATTTTATTTTTAATGAAAGAAGACTATGATTGAATCCTTTCATTAATAAGCTAAGCTAAGCACTACGATTGCGATGTTGCTCTCAGAGCCATGATTTTAAACGCTTTAGAAATAATTTTCCCATGTAGTTAGGTTAATTATACCTAAGCACTAGTGATTAGTAGACTTTCGGGAAGGTTGCAGCAGCTTGAATAATGGCATTGAACACCAAATGAGGGCCCATCCTCGCACTAGTCCCATCAGGAAAATGGAGGAATCTCATTATTTGCTCTTTTTTGATGTAGTTTACTGTATAATCGTGGCTGAGAGCTCTTTTTGGATCCTAAACTGTGATCTACGACGAAAGGAACCTACATTTCCACCCAAACTGGATTTTTTAATATTTCGACTCGGAAGTTCAGCGAAGAGTAAAATAGCGCTAAGATAGCCAGTGTTGTGAAAAGAACCTAGTAGTACGATGGCAAACTGCACTTAGGTCCACAACATTCTTCGTGATAACTGGCGATTCGAGTTAATATTTAAGGAATGAAACGGTAGCCGTTGATTTTATATGAAAAGTACGTCTCAAGACTAGTTTATTTTTTAAGTCACCAGACCACTCATAAAGACTAAGCAGCTAATAGTGCATTAAAGATAAATGCAAATGGTCAATGAACTTCGTCAGAGGTGCAGGAGAATTTGGGAGAAATGCTTTTCTTGTACATTCTTACTTTTATTTTCCAAGTACAGTTTGTGATATGTGTATATATCTGTGTGCTTGCTCATATGCATATCGTATCCACCGCTTTTATTAGGCAAAAAGCCTATAGTCAAATGACTGGGGACTACATGAAAGTAGCGTAGCATGGGATAATCTGTCTTACGCCTATTTTGAATGGCCTTGAAAGCCATTCCGTATAGCTTGGTTTCCTGAGCTGCCTGTGCTGACTTTTTCCTAGAATTTTTGGAAATAGAAGGTTTTTAATCACAATCTTAACTCTTTTATTTACTGCCTTTTTCTTCTTAATGGCAGGGTATGTTGTGAAATATAACTCGTATGAAGTGCTGAGATATCTGCAAAACTCCGGACCACAGGTGTATGCAGTGGAGAACGAACACGCTCTGTTGTCCTTAACGGGGAGCAGCGCACTTCACCACTACACCATCCGGGTCCTTCGCTTTGCATGTATCTCAGTTAGTTCTATAGATCTTTTTGCCGTCAGCAATCACCTGTCAACGGGATTAAATCACCCGGGAGTCACCCGATAGAACTAGCTGAGATACATGCAAAGCGAAGGACCCGGATGGTGTAGTGGTGAAGTGCGCTGCTCCCCGTTAAGGACAACAGAGCGTGTTCGTTCTCCACTGCATACACCTGTGGTCCGGAGTTTTGCAGATATCTCAGCACTTCATACGAGNAACGGGATTAAATCACCCGGGAGTCACCCGATAGAACTAGCTGAGATACATGCAAAGCGAAGGACCCGGATGGTGTAGTGGTGAAGTGCGCTGCTCTCCGGTAAGGACAACAGCGCATGTTCGTTCTCCACTGCATACACCTGTGGTCCGGAGTTTTGCAGATATCTCAGCACTTCATACGAGAAGGTTTTTATTTGAGAACGTGACTTCTGTCTTCTCACCTCTTTTCATGTACATCGAATTAGTAAGGACCACCGATCACAAGCCCATGTAGTGTTTGACATTTTAAGCCACTCGGCTATAAACTGATGTAGAAAATGGTAAAGGCGGTAATAAAAGTGCAGCAACCAGAAGCACCTTGCTCTCGCGCCAACAGACATAGTCGGGTTCTTGGGTGGGCGTCAGTGCCGATTTGAAGATTTTCACTGTTTGATGCTGGTCGAGTATTGTTTTTCCTGGTTTTTTAAATAATATTCTTGCTAAGGATCTACACCACAAGAAGTCGCTGGTCTTTGTGAACCGAAGGATCTGAAGAAGGTTTTATGCCTTGTGGCTAGAAAAAAGTCTTACAGGAGGACAACGATACCATCGACCACTCGACTGATTGCTTGATATAGCAAAATTTTATTGTATGTGATGACTCTACCACGAGGACCAGCAATACGCCAAATCTGAAGCTTGGGTAACTGAACTGTTTATATATATGATGCCTACACGACAGTCACGCAGTGAGGTTAGAAATGTTACCCAGCATAAGTAGTAAAGTGGCTGACCAAACAAAATCGAAATACGTGCGGAATTGCGTTAATCATACTGTAGAGCATTACATAAGATATTTGTGAGGGTATGAAATGGAAACACAAATACTCTTTATGAAAATGGGTAATTTAACATTTGAAAACTATTTGAAACGAATAAAGCCAGTTGTGCGGACAAAGCGACCAATATTCCTGTGAATGACGTTAGTCATGCTTGCATTGTATTTTCTGTTTCCCATCTTACCAATGTCTCCCATGTTGATTAGGTATTTGACTTCAATTTCAACTCCACCACATATTGATGCGTTGACCGGTAAGCATACATACGACGATAATTTCATCTTTAATATTCATATTTATTAATAATGGTATAAATAATACTTAATATTTAAGATTATTTAATCTTTCTTAGAAACTGGCGGAATTACAGATTGTCTCATCAAATTATCGTGTTTAAATAAAAGTATGGAGAATGGACGACCTTCAGCATCTCAAGTCATGAGCGATACCTCATTCGAAGGTTTTCCTTGCACGATTTCGGTTTCGGGATTACTCAACTGATTGTTTGGGGTCGATGTATTGGGCCGAACTCATAGCGAATAAATTGTTGAATTAAATATTCTGGATCAAAATGGAAATAGTAAACTGGTTTGAAATTGTAAAAAAACATTGAAGGTAATCGTCGTTCCTCTGTTGCGTTTTCGATTTTGCAGGTGTGCTATTTGTTCGAAGAGTCCAATTGTTTTGAGCGGCAATGTTATGGCTCACGACGCGGTTTCACGATACATATTGCAGACAAATTTAAGCGTGTAAAAATTCTTTTACGGTTCTACGTTTTCCGATGATAGCTTAGGTATAAGATTCCAGCTAACGTTGGACAGCAAGATAGGGTTTGAAACGCATCTCTGTTGTAGTGAACTACAACGAGGATTTTTTTACTTGTGGTTTATATGGAGATCTTCAAAAAGAAAAGAAAAGAAAAGAAATTTCCCTTGACTGTTTATTGTATGCTATGTGGAATTGGATTCTTTATCGTATCTCAGGTTTATCTGTCTACGTTCTATTCAATTCAGGTTGTTACGGTCTTTTTGCTAACTTGTCAGGTTGTGCATCAAGCTGCACCATAGAAGCACTACCAGGAATTCTCGTAAGTCACGAACTTCAGGCGTTGACTTAGAATACGTTTGTTGGGATCTAGTTAGTGAAGAGGAATTAACATACCAAGTTTCCGAGAAAAATTTGTTCTGCGTGGGAAACTGTCTTTGAAATCGTATAGTAATCACTTATGGTCAGTGCAAAATATGGTTATTGATCGATAGTTCCGTCTTCTACATATTGTCATTACCTATATATGTTTTGAATAAAGTGACGAGAGAGATGAAACTTTTGAGTTGTTAAGGAAAAACTTAATTTTAATCACTCATTTTAAGCTTCAGATCGGCACTGTGCAACAGCGAGGTGCCTTTTGCGCAAATTTGTTGGACTTGAAGGACGCGAATGATGCAGCAATTCTGGATATCAATGGTCTCTGTTGTTGCTTGCTGCTTGGATGTCACGACAAGGAGTTCCCGGTACTTAAGATTTTCTCCTTACTCTTTATTAAACCGGTTGAGATGGTTGTGGTTAAGATGAGCGAGAACCAAGCTTTGCAAGCCTAACATATCAGTTCTTTCAGAATTTCATCAAATCGCTTCTCTCTGAATTTCAGTAATCGGGTTTGTAAATGAGGAGAAAGTGTTAAATGACCTTTGGCGTGAAATTTTGTAATTGAAAACCTCGAATTTTACTTTTACTTGGTTTAAAGTTACTAAATCGCGAGAAAGTGTGATACTCCATGTATTCCTTAATCCCTTAACCAGTTTATATGGTCGCTCGAAATCTAATAGTTTCGAAAATACTTCATACATATCCACATTACCGTTAATATTTGATTGAAGTCTACAATAGTTATGTACCTTTGCCTTAAAATCGACTTGAAATAGAACTAGAGAAAAAATATCATCCAACGTTCTGGTGGTGGTATAGGTTCGCTCTTACTGGCCATTTCCGGATAGAAAGGTCATGAGTTCCTCTCGCAAATCGCAGTTCACCATTGTCGTAGTGTCTCGACGTGGAGAAGGAAGAAAGGCAGGAACGGAGACTAGTGGAAGGCACGATCATCAGAAGTTTCTTTAGGAATAAAAGTTGTTGGTATCTCCTAGTTACTTACTTACTTTACTGTTTTCTAATTAGTGGTTTTTTACCATCAAATTTATAGGTGAACACACCAAATGATGACACGATTGGCAGTATCACAAAGAAATGGAGTGGTTGCATTTGGGAGACGTTCACAGACACCGATGTTTTCAGTGTTACTTGTGAGTTCAAGCTTTACTAGACCTATGCTTTACTTTATACTGATGTCAAAACTACTATGATATTCATATTGTTTCAAAAGAATATGTTACTTAGACGTTTAGTCCCAACGGATCTGGATGTAAAAGCGAAAGCGATCCTACTCGGAGCCCCTTCCTTATCGTTAGTTTCTCGTAGCAAGATCAATTTATAATTATTCTCTTGTGAATTGGTAAATCAGTGCCAGTAAAGTGGTTTTTCTTTGCATGTGGAACAAATTTTCTTGAAATTTCCTTTCCACTACAAGAATGTTTCAGTAGCAATCGAATGTTTTTTTCAGGACTACATGGAATTTGTAAACAACAACAAGGAACCTGATTAAATCTCACGTTTTTGTTGTTTTTCTATTTCTTTGTCCCGCTGGACATGGTGAAACGTAAACTTTGAGGCCAATGGCAGTAAATGTCTCGTAAAATACAGTTGAACAGATGATTACTGAACTTTGAAAGTATCTTCTAATCGGTTTTGGCGTATACACTGATAAGTTCTTCACTTTGTCCACTCTACTCGCATCTATCCTTTCTCTCATCCAGTATGAGTTGCTTTTGTTCTTTTGTAAAGTGTTCATACCTGCAGTTGTTACAATATAAACTGTTTTCTATATTGATAAATCCATTTAAGACTTATTTCTTACTATGTAACTAGTTTCATGTGAAGCAGCCGGTAACTTAAAATATAGTGCGATGATAAAGATACCGGATAAAAGATGTTTCCTTTTATCTGAAGACTTCCACAATGAACGGGTTAGGAAAGGCGAATGTTCAACTGGACACGACCGCTGACACTACTCGAAGTACTACCATGATGGTCGAAGGTAGCAGTTAAGTGTAAACCGAAAACATATGAACTCGAAAGGAAAGGGTGCTAATCGAATGCTGTTACAACTTCTAAACTAATACATTACAATGTCTTAACTCTTATTTACTGCCTATCCTGTCTTTTTTCATGGTAGGATATGTGAAATACAACCACAAGGATGATAGGATATGAACGAAACTCGGAGGCCAAGCCAGCTTCGACCTCGCGATTACCCTTTCTGTGCTCACGTGCTATCCACTACACCAATCGGCGCCCTTGTTTTCCCTTTCTCTCAGCCAATTGTTTTTTTAACTCCAGCGCTGCTGTCAGCGTTCACGCATTGTATTTCACATTGTTACCCTCCATGGAGCGTCTGTAGCAGAGCGGTCGGAGGCTTCCTGCAATACACCTGAGATCGATCCCCACGCCCTAGGCCCACCAAACTCTCTATCTATCCGAGGTTGGCAAATTGGTAGCAGAAATTTCTGGGAGGAATAAATCGGTAGGCTAGCGCGAGTCATTGTGAAAGCCAGATGTGCATTCAGTCATCTCCAGCGATGTCTAATGAAGTCGAATGCATGGTACATCTTTCAATCATTGATCAGCGCCGAGAACTCTATCCTATAACCCTTCCATAAGGAAGAAAAGAAGCAAAAAAAGATTGGCAGTAAATAAAAGTTGGCACATTGTGATTTCGACTACATCTTCTGGGTCTGAATAACTGAGTCGAATGCCGATTTAAACCCCTTAGATTATTCCCACTAAAGGATGATTGCTCATAGCATTGCTGGCACAAAAAAATTGACAGAGAAATGCAAAGCAAGGGCTTCGATTTGTGCAGTGGATAACACGTAAGCCCCAGAAAGAATAACTGCAGGTTCGGAGCTTCGAGTTTGCTCATATCTCAGGATTTCTGTAGTACACAATAACATGCCAGTTACTATCAGCAACTGCTAAGGAGTTTTAAGTTCCAACGGAATATTTAGAATTGCTCATGTATTAGTGGACAAATATCATATCATACAGAAAAAATGAAGATTTTATGCTGAGAGGCTACTATGCACTATCAATGCGCAAAAGAACTACGACGCTTATCACTTGCAAGACTTTTACATGGGCAGCCAATCTGCTTAAAATGTCCTTCTCTGAGGTTATTCTTCGGCCCACTACAGTTAGTCTTGCAATATTTCGATTCATTCAACTTAGTGAACCAATATGTGATATAACCTATGAATAAAGAGGCGCGAGTAGGGCAGTGCTTAGAGGCGACCTCTCAATACACACGTGTTCGATCCCGCGCTACAGGCTACCCAGGCCTTCCATCGCTGCAGTGCAAATTGGTAGCAAACTTGTCAAGAAGGACAGCGGGCAATATCTGGATACACCGATAGGATAGGCCACCGGGAGTCATTATACAGACCAGATATGCATTCGATCACTTCCAATGATGCCTGATGAAGTCGAATGCATGGTATACCACTCAAGGACTGATCAACGCCGAGAGTTTTACCCTTTAGTTTTTTTAATTAACCAATAGTAATTAAGTATTGCCAAATCCTGATGGCGTAAGGCAGAGGTCTCCTGATTACTTAGATTCCATAACATCTGCGCCTCTTAATGTGACCAACGAGTAAGTGATCACAAGACAACTCAAAAGACCAATTTTATATAAACTTTGCCATAAATAATCAATATATTTATTTATACGTTCTTATAAACTGATCTTATCGAGCAGATATGAGGCCGGTACAATTTTCGTTCTTGCTGTTGTTTATTGTTGTTGTGGTTCTTGTTTGTTGCTGTCGTTGTTTGTCGCGGCTGTTCTTGTTGTTTGTTGTTGTCGTTTGTTGTTGGTTGTTTGTTGCTGTTGTTGACGTTGTTGGTTGTTTGTAGTTATTGTTCCTGTTGTTGCCGCCGCCTCACCTGCACGGTTTCGCGTGGAACTCGTTGGTGTGACTCGTTGGTATGGTCGCCAATGCAGCCTTAGCTGCGCGGTTTCGCGTAGAATTCGTAGGTTTTACTCGTCGGCATGGCCGATTCTGGAGCTTCACCAGCGTGGTTTCACGTGGAACTCGTTGTTTAAGCCGACGTTGCCGGCCCACCTGCACAGTTTCGCGTGGAATTCGTAAGTTTTGCTTGTCGGCATGGCCTCCGCTGTCGTCTCATCTGCACGGTTTTGGTGGATCTTGTACGCTTTACTTAACGCCATGGCCGCCGCAGCGGCGTGACCTGCGTGGTGGATCTCAATAGTTAAGGCGATGCGGTCGCCTCACCTGCACGGTTTCGCATGGAACTCGTAGGCTTCGCTCGTCGGCATCGCCACCGCAGCAGCGTGACCTGAGCGGTTTCACGTTGGAACTCGTAGGTTAAGCCGATGCTGTAGCCTCACCTACACGGGTTCGCGTGGAAGTCGTAGGTTTTACTCGTTGGCATGGTCGCCACCGTAGCGTTACCTAAGCAGTCGAGGCGGGAATGCGTAGTTCAGATCTCCGACCTCTTCTATCCCGTTTTTGGGATCCAGAAGAACATGCATTTATAGCGAAACACAGATGGGCCGGTCACGTAATGGGAAGAAACGTGATAGATGGAGGAAAAGAACAGTAGAATAGATTCCAGCAGAACGCAAGTGTCCTCTTGTAGAACAACCACAACGATGAGCGGACGTGTTCTTGGCTATGGTCACACGTCTTTATCTTCAAATGGCAATGATTTCGGGACAGTAGATTAGCCCTGGCGGACGTCACCATGTTCGCAGCAGACCACCAGTACGGACGACGAATGTGCGAGAGAAAAACGAGTGGAAACTATGCTGTGGCCAGGACAACCAGTGAAGACACGCCATCGAAGTAAGTACGCAAGTAACGGATGGTATAATTGATTCTAGGTAGAAATGTAGAACACTAGTGAACAACAACTATCAGGCAACTAGAACAACAACAAACAACAACAAGGAACAACAACAACAACAACCATAACAATAACAACAACAAAGAAACAACTGTGAATTGTTGTGAACAACTAGCAAGTGCCTGCTGCTCTGAAAACTTCACTACTTTTTCAGTTGTCATTCCAAAACTTCTTTCGGAAACCTTTCTAGGAGTTTTGAGTATCCAGTAATAACGCATAAACGTTTCAAGAAGTGCAGCAAGATATACAGTAATACTTTGCCGCTACAAAATAATGCAACGTAGTGCTTTTTTAACGCATGACAAGACGATCTCCGTTTCTAACACATTTGCGTCTGTCCGAATTTTTCGTGAAAATTGCAGATATTTCTTAATAATCTAGGGAGTTGAAGACTTCAACCACTAATGAAGTTATTCAACAGACCTTGCCATTTTACCTAAAACCGGTATAGAATTCAATTTTACGAAAGGCGAACACAAAATTCAAATTTCTGATATTTAAGCGGCGCAGTAGCAAATATTGCGTGAAATTCCAGTTCTTCAATTGTTTCGTTGCTCGGAAGATATCAGCATCGAGGGAGAGAACACATTTTAAAAAAACCTTCTTTGTAACTCGCACTACCTACTTTCTATTAACCTCGGCATTGCTTAGTGCAGGATCAACAATAATATGAAGAAAGGAAAACGCTTTGTGAACTCCCGAAGTTTGAAAGTTTGTTTTGCTACAACATGGAGATTCGTTTCTTGTTAGCGAACCATTCCATTTAGTTCCCTAATTCGTCAGTTAAGTCAAAAATCTGTAAAAATTCATAGACTGAGACATGTTGATAAATACCACAACCTACATGTAATGATTTAAATGCATCCCTCTCAGAAAATAACTGCCTTCCAGTTGTAAGAAAGCATGTTTCAGCTTATTGAGAACAGTTTCAAGTTAAGTAAAAATCGATAGAGTTCACAGATTTCTACTAACGAGATGGAGCACATTTCATTTCATCTTAGCGAAATTCTGATTTCCTTCAACATAAAGAAACTAGCTGCTCATTTTTTTCATTGAGGCTCGTCTTGGAAAAGCGAAGGGAATCAGCGGTTAGAACTGTGTAAAAAGATAAAAGATAAAGCTCTCGGCGTTCATCAATTCCTGAGGAATGCGCCATGGATACAAGTTCAACAATAAGCATCGTTAGAGGTGATTGAATGCATATCTGGCATTTACAATGACTCGTGGTGGCCTACCGATATGTCGAGCCAATGCGCTACTATCCTTTCAGACAAGTCTGATACCAATTTGCAGACCTCGAAAGGATGGAGGGCTTGGTGAGCCTGGGGCGCGGAGATCGATTCTACGTGTGTGTTGCAGAGCGCCTCGAAGCACTGCGCCACATGCGCCTTCTCGTTCTCCTTATACGCGATAAAATCAAGCTACAACGACGAAGTCCAAACGTTCTATTTCGACTTGGAAAACTTCTATACAGAAAACCGTAATTCTTATACGACCACCATAGGTGATTTCAATGATGACACCCTTGGACCGAAATAGAACAAAGAAACTGAGCGACTATGTGAAATTATCATTATGACTGAAGCCAATCATGGTAACTTGGATTTGCAGAAGCTCTACTCACAATATGAAACACTATTAAAAACTATCACAAAAAACCTCGCATAACGTTGTTCCACACAGCTCTACACGGAGACTGAAAATCTCCTTCACACAGTGCTTTCCTGTTTTGTAAAAAGGTTAGCAGAGCCGAGAAATTATGAAATGAAACCTTAAAACTCCCAGACTAGAATTTTTCCAATATCCGATAGTCTACCTTACCGGTAAAGAACCGTGCAACAGGCGCAAAAACGCCTAGTTTCTGTCGTTACGTACCGGTCAGTTTTTCTACAATAGACGCTATTTGGATAACCAGAAGATTTGAAGGGTTGGAAATGTGACAGGACTCTAAAAGAGACTTTGCTTTGTCGTTTTAAGAGTATGGATGATATGTATGCCAGTATTTACTATGTTATTGTGTTACACCATAAAAACACCGTAGTACCAACACTTCGAACGATTTTGCACCCTATGTTGATACTTTTCTATGCTTCATATATATATATATATCTATTTATATTATATCTATATTTATATCTATCTATTATATCTATCCATATTTATATCTATCTAGATCTATTTATATATATATTTCCATTGCTATGGACATTTCTATATTTTAACCTGTCCATTCTATATAATAACTATGATTCATCATATCTATTGGAAATGAAACAACAATCAATTACAGGTAAAATCACGGGTTAGCGAACTCGTTCGAAAAGCGATTTTTTGTGTATTCCTATGAAAAAGAGTATAGAGAACATTCTTCATCAACATAGGAATGTTCTTTATGTAAAATATTTCAAACACTTCAATGATGCTGAGATATTTGCGAAACTTCGGACCGCAGGTGTATGCAGTGGGAACGAACACGCGCTGTTGTCCTTACCGGGGAGCAGCGCACTTCACCACCACACCATCCGGGTCCTTTTTGTCTGTCCCACCGCATACACCTGCGGTCCGGAGTTTTGCAAATATCTCAGCATCATTGAAGTTATATTTCACAATGTATACACTGCCGTTAAAGAGAGTAGGCAGTAAATAATAAGTTAAAATTGTGATTATAACTGCGGCCTCATCTTAACTGGGTTCGTTACCGATTTGGGCCCCTCAGATCAATCCCGCTGACGGGTGATTGCTGATGGCGAAAGATTGATAGAACTAGCTGAGAGACAGGCAAAACGAAGGATCCGGATGGTGTGGTGGTGAAGTGCGCTGCTCCCCGGTAAGGACAACAGCGCGTGTTCGTTCCCCACCGCATACACCTGCGGTCCGGAGTTTTGCAAATATCTCAGCATCATTGAAGTTATATTTCACAATGTATACCCTGCCGTTAAAAAGAGTAGGTAGTAAATAATAAGTTAAAACTGTGATTTCAAACACTGCTTCCGGTGACCTTATTCCTAATTTTCTATATTGGTGGGTGTTTCTTGTTCACCTGTAACTATCTTAAATCTATCTTCGCATCTTCTCTTAATTGCCTCTTAGTCACTATCTCACGCAGTTGCCTCGCTGGTGGCTGGAAAGTGATTCTACAACGTCTTTCAATAAACTGCTCTTCTGATAAACTGATAGCTATAGCTGAGAGACAAGCGAAACGAAGAAACCGCATGGTGTAGTGGTGAACGCGTTACTCCCCGGAAAGGACAATAGCGCGTTCGTTCCCCACCATAGACACCTGCGGTCCAGAGTTTTGCAAATATCTCAGCAACGTTGTGGTTGTATTTCGCTTAGTACCCTGCCGCGAAATTATAGTAGGCAGAAAATAAAAAAGGTATAACAAAACTGCTCTTCTTTGTCCGGCAGTTCGGGCACTGAATCAGCAGTAGTCATATGAATCTACTTTCCAGCATCTTCCGTCCCGAAGAAGTTTCCGAACAAGAAGCTACACCCTTTCACATGTAGTCCTATCAGATTGTGCTAGTAAAAGAAACCTTTAGAACTTCTCTGTAGGCACTGTCCTTAGTTCCTTCTGGCAAGACTCCACCCACTACAGAAGGAATACAAGCAGCCCACGGGGCATTCGTCTTCAAGTGTTCCTAGCGTTCGTCCGATGTTCATCCAATTCCTCAGTCCCTTAGTGCTCCACCTCCAGTGTCCACCTAACTTCCTTCAACTGCATCGCTTGTTCTCATTTCAATCTCGTCCGTACCACTTTAACCACATATCGCCACATACCAGATATTATTATTGTCCAGTTGTTATTGTTATAAACTACTGTTACCCAAACTCGAGGTTGTCCACGACAGTTACGTGGACAGTCCCGCGTGGCAGCTGCAAGGACTAATATTTGCAACGACATGGTATTCATATAAAGTTGGGAGCTCAGCTCGCAACAAAGACAGAGCTTTCGCGATCAACGCCCAACACAATATCAGTATTGAAGAAGCTATCATTTGGTTACAATAGGCTTATAGAAAGACTTCTATGTCCCAAAATAAACCACCGGAAATAATAGTACACCCGTAAAGGCCATACCGAACTGTGTCCTCTTCCAAATGACTCTCGTAGAAGTCACGTCGTCGCGAAAGTGCGAATGAAGTCTAATGTATGGCGGATACCTGAAGTGATTGAAAATCGTACATTACTGATAGTTTCGCTCTAGAACTGGAAGGAAGAGCTTGAGAAGCGTACAGAACCATAGAAGAGATACTAGGAGAAAAAAGACTAGGTGATGATTCCTGTTCTTATTCGACGTTTCTAAGCATAGGTTCACCCCAGTTTGGATACCATACAAGGAAGATGAAAGACCACTCAACGTTATTGTAAACATTCTCGAAAAAGTCAAGCTAAGAGTATCACGTAACAGCAATCTGGAAAAGGATTCGGACGTCCGCGCTTAAGTCAACGATCGAAGGGCGCTGCACAAGCAAGATGTGAGGCAGGCACGCACGTTATGCGCTTTAACAAAGGCCAGTAGACACGACCCGTTAGGGACTGCCTACCATGGAATGTCGAAGAGCACAACAGGAATATGACAACGACAAGTGAAGTGTGAAGTGAATGCTCGAGACACTCGACCATCGAAGGATGATACTACAAGCGCTACACTCAGAAAAACAGAACTCATAGAACTCAAAGCCGAGTTCTTTTTTGTTTTATTCCATTATCAAGTAATAGCCTAAATTCACTGGTTCACTCCATTAGATCAACAATAACTACGCTATTCAAAGTAATACAATATTATGCCACAGACTGGAACACAAGTACGTCTCAGAGCAGATGCTACCTTAAAGCTAAATTCAGTTGTTCGAAAGAAGACTTTTTTTAGGACTTTCATGAGAGCTTTCTTCCCAAGCTATTTTCTCAATGTGCAATACAGCTTCACAGTCGGTGGTGTACCACAAAGATACAGTCAAGCATTTGAAACACAGAACACAATGGATGTTCTTCCCATCAAAGTATTCAGCACTAGGAACTGTTTATTTAACAGAGGTCTTAACAGATGAGAGAATGAAACCAATAACTGAGACCAATCACGGAACTTATTTCGGCATTTACCGCCGTGGAGTCGGAGTGTAGGCCATTTTTTGCTTGCTTAGATCACCGCCGATTCCATAGCGCTCCTTCACTTCCTCTAGACGCTCTTTGGCCTAGAAGTAATGTTTCCTTGAAAAGCATTCAATTTAATTGACTTTTCATCACTTCAATTGAAAAGGGTGTGGATTCGGAATCTATAGATTGTGAAAAGGTACGTTAAGAGAGTCGGTCTAATTTGTGAAAGCAATACCAGATACTCGTATATAATGCTGAGATATTTGCAAAACTCCAGACCGCAGGTGTATGCGGTGGGGAACGAACACGCGTTATTGTCCTTACCGGGGAGTAGCGCACCCGTTGACGGGTGATTGCTGATGGCAAAAGATCGATAGAACTAGCTGAGAGACAGGCAAAACGAAGGACCCGGATGGTGTGGTGGTGAAGTGCGCTACACCTCGGTAAGGATAATAGCGCGTGTTCGTTCCCCACCGCATACACCTGCGGTCCGGAGTTTTGCAAATACCTCAGCATTATATACGAGTTATATTTCGCAACATACCCGGCCATTAAAAAGAAAACGGCAGTAAATAAAAGGGTTAATACCAGATACATTCAAACCTTCATACGTAAACCACTCGAATGGTAATTCAGTGGCATTCTTAGCGAAATATTAATAGTATTAACGTAAACGTTAATTTTCACTCTAGCTGAGATCCGATTTTCTTTCTAGCGCTAAGTAAACTGAACACTTCTATAGATATGTTGTAAAAGAAAAGCTCGGACATTTTTATGAACGAACCTTTTCGGTGTCCATTCTTTTGTACGCTTTCGTGGCTTGATAGTACAGGACAACTAAGTACCTAGATACCAGATAACAACACCAATAAGATCTAAACACTATGGTCGTAATAGATTGAAAAAAGAATAAAGGATGAAGCTCTCGGAGTTGACCAATCCCTGACGGAGAAGCCTTGCATCCGACTTCATTAAGCATCGCTAGAGGTGACTGAATGCATATCTGGCCTATAAAATGACTCGCGGTTGCCTATCGATGTATCGAGTCAGTGCTCCTACACTCCCAGACTAGTGCGGTTGCCGACCCGGAGTGATATAAGGCATGGTGAGTTTAGGGGACGGGGATCGATCCCATGTGTATTCCAAAGGACCTCCAACCACTGCGCTACAAGAGCACCCTTTGCAGTAGGCTAGACATAACAATCAGAGTTGTCTCAGAAAACGAACCTGTTCGAAACGTTGAAACCACTCATGTGTTCACAGGCGTTTTTAGCATCATAAATATCCTCATAAACCACAAAAGCAGTTCCTCTGGTTTCATTCGTTGATCCTCTAAAAATTCCAACGCCCATCAGCAAAAGCAAAATGTATGAAGTTAAGGATATGATGGTTAAACTATGGTGAACAACGGAGAATATTAAACATTACAAGAAAAAAAGGCACGAATGCCGAAGTTTCTTACACTCTTATCTGCCGAATCGCTCCGAATTTACCGAAAATCTCATACATCTCGCTGGAAGTGATCTTATACGGAAGATTTTTGATGTACAAAATACGATTTACCTAAAATGGCTTGTATAAAACCAGGATAAGATCAGATGAAAAAAGAAGTGTCTCTATCAAAAGTTTGGCCCCTAAAACCTCAAAGACTGACCTCTGGCGGTAATTTAGAATTACGTCCACGTGCAGCCATAGCCATTTTTGATGCTTTTTCGAAAAATGAATGGGTACCCCAAACGAATGTTTGAATAAGGAACAAAGAGATGAACAAGTAAGAAAAGTTACACTCTTGTAAAACAGATGTCGATGTCATAACGTAAAAATGTACCCGGTAATTAGACTGCATTGTATTTAATTATCTTGATACTTACTTGATACTTGAACGGTCTGTCATCACTAGTTGTGCGGGCCCCAGCATAATCACCACTTTTCGGAGATTTGCTGGTCAAGCCATTGTGGTTCACTGGAATCCCGAGGACAGCCTAGCCAAAGTCTGCCCCAGGTCGTCACCACGACAGGCAGTCGCAGCCCTCGTCGATCAGAGGGAGATTTACCACCATGCGACTTTCATGCTAAGACGGTAGTAGATCCTGGTATTGGTTTGCTCTTAACTAGGCTTCCTGATGGAAACGCCGGACTCCTCGGCTTGGAGACCCCGCCAGGGGGACGAATCCCCTCACTGTCCATCGCAGCCCCAGGAACACCTCTCAGCCACGGTGAGGCGGCAAACCGTTAGAAGAATCATTTAATTATCTATTAAGTGATTAGCTAAACATAATAAGATGGGATATAATTAGAGCGGATACAAATTCTAAACGGAGAGTACATGTTATCCTCAAAACGAATTCATATAAAAGGCATCATAGCACGTTGCTTGGTCTGAAGTTACGGTGTAAGTGTGCTAAATGACGCGTAATTTAGGAGTTTATTTTCAAAGATTTTACATGATTTAAAGACTTAAAGAAGTATGTCGGTGTTTTAATTGCATTTTTGCGATTTTGTTTTGCATGGCCCGTCGCCACACCTGTTGTGTGGATCTTAGCATTTCTTGCATTGCATTCTTTTTTCTAATTTCTCCTAGTTTTTCTAGAATTCATCCTTCACAAAGGTTTTCAAATAGCCCGCGTGTTGTTTTGGTTGCTGTTTAAGGATTTCATCTTCATAATGGATGTCGTATAATGCTGGTCGAGTTAGCCCTCCTTTTAGTTCTGGAGATAGCCAGTATAAGACGTTCCCACGTGGACTGGAGGGGAGCGTTGGGAGGAGGATCGAACTAGTTCCTTTGCTTCCTGTTCGTCGGAATCACTAAACACGGCGCTATCTGCGCCCATAGTGTATCCAATGCGTTCATAGAATGTAAATCTGTTTCATTATGTAGCAGTATAATTGCTGTGGTTGATGTTTTAGTGTTTTCTTCATCTCCAGAGTCGTGTCAATTCAAATTCTTAGTACACGGGTCTCGTCTAAGTTGTTGGTTGAGTAGACTAGCGTGAACGTCTACAGTTTTAAACCCTGGTGTTTATTGAGCCAGCATTTATGACGGTTCATCTAGCTTTCTACACAGTAATTACTTGAGATGTGAAATTACTAGAGCCGGAAATCCATGTAGTTTCCTTGTAGGTTAGCTGTACCGTTTTGTGCCCCTTCTTTCAGGTAAATGCAGATTAATAAGGTGAAAACGCGAAAAGGAAAACGGGTACTGGATGATCGAGCGCCAAAAGTTGTGGAGAATGACAAGACAGCACTTATCGTCAAAGGTTCGAAGACGAACCAAACCGTCGTTGATGCCATGTTGGATATCTACTTGCTGAAAAAGCCATTGGCTCAACAATTAAAGAGGTGGTTGAATTTTGTTGGACGATCCGACTGTGTTACACTCCTAAGATTTCGCTTCCTTTGTGAAGTTTTTTTTGACAGCAAATTTGTTCCTATTGCTAAATTAAGAGCGCGTGTAGCAGTGGTTAGAGCCGTGCTGCAATACGTACGGGATTGATCCTCGCGCCCCAGGCCCACCTAGCCTTCTTCCATCCCTCCGGGGTCGGCAAATTGGTAGCAGCCTTGTTCGTGTGGGGATAGCAGCACTAGTTCGATACATCGGTTTGCCACCGCCTGGTCTGCATTCAATCATCCCCAACGATATTTAATGAAGTCGAATGCACGCCGTATCCCTCAGGGATTGATCAGCGCCGAGAGCTTTATTTTATCCTTTTATTGCTAAATTATTTGATAGGGGTAACAAAATTGATTGCTTTTAAGAAATTTGAACGTGAATGGAGCAGCAGTTTTTTTACCGTTATGAGTTTTGTAGATATGAGTGTGGATTACTATATCTCATTTGCTCTTGTTTCATAACTTCCCTTTATTGCAGGCATAATCCGTTCCATCTCTTTGATGATGAGACGCCTATAGAGAAGTTTATGGAAAAGTATGACTCATCGCTTTTTCTGTTTGGTTCGTCCACAAAAAAGCGTCCGAACGGCCTCATCTTTGGCCGAGCTCATGATGGACATATTCTGGATATGGCTGAGCTACACATAGTGAAGTATATTCCCGCTCGTGATTTTTTGGTAGATGTTTTTTCATTCATTTTCCCTTCATTTTCTTTTTTTCCTTGTAGAAGCAGATGTATCTATACATTGATTTATGGGTTTTAGACACCAAAAGTAGTATTGGGCACAAAGCCATGCATATGTTTGGAAGGTCCTCTATTCGAATCCGACCCTACCATGAAGAGGATAGGAAACCTATTGGTCGACTTCTTTAAGGGACCAACTGTAGACATGGTAGTTTACTATTTTTTGTGACCTCAACTTTTATTAGGTGTTCTATAGTATAAGATTAAGCGGCTAGCAGCTATATCTAACTGTTTTGCTACTTTTTTTATTTCGACATGTTTTGTAAAGTGATGCTCCAATAATGACATCTGAATTGTAGATCCGCCTTGAAGGACTTGAGGCTTTTCTATCGTTTACAGCGGAGGATAATATGATCTACATGAGAGTTTATAGGTAAAGTCAATTATTTAACACCACTTGTAACTGCATTCTGCCTGGGCTTATCCGTTATTTGCAAATTAATTGGATATTTGGATGCCCCATCTTCACTGGATGCGCGAACTCCAGCATAATTTCCATTTTTTCTTTTTTGGGAACAGAAGGAGGAGGATTTTGCTAGTTTAGCCATTGTGGTTCCCTGGAGTCCCAAGTACAACCTGATCAATGTCTACCCCAGTTCGTCACCATCACAGGCAGTCGCGGCCTTTGTGGATCAGAGCGAGATTTGCCATCATGCGGCTAGTTTGGTACCAGGACTATGATGGACCCTGGTATTGGTTTACTCTACGATATGCTTTCTGATAGAAACTACGGACTCCTCACTTTGGAAGGTCCAGCAGGGTAGACGGATCCCCCGCTGCACATCTTATCCTGACACCCACATCTCCCAGCTGTGATGGGGCGGTAAACCATTGGGAGCTATTTGCAAATTAATATTAGTTTTATCTTTTTTCTGTAATGGAATGATATTTGCTCGCTATAAGTCAGTTCCGCGCAAATATAGATGCAATTTTTAGCCAGTAGCTGTATGATGAAAATGTGGAATTTTAGGGGAAGTTGTCGAGCTCAATTACCATTCAGAGGCACTGCTTTGTGGTAAAAAACTTTATCAATTGTTAAACGGTCCAGCTTACTTTTTTTCCGTATGGATCTACTTCAGCTGTTACTTGGAACTAATTGTGAATCAAAGATCGACTTTATCATGCGCTTATCATTTTAGCCTTCACTCTTTTAAATACTTAGTTATTGAAGTTGGTTTGAGAACTGCTGATAGCTCCTCAATAATCGGAGAATTTGAAGAGTTAGTGGACTTAACGGACTATCTCTTTAGTGAGATGGTGTATGATTCTCCAGATTGATTCCTCAAGTTGTTTAGAATTGAGATTTATAGCGATTTGAAAGGAATCTTTAGTAATAATTAGAATTGTAGTCCAATATACACCTGGTCGCCAGTTTGAGCATAGCTCGGGCCAACCATATTTTCTATCTGACCAGGAAACTCTGCGATCCTCAAACACTGGTAAGCAGTGGTATCTTGTTGGTCTAAATGTTTTCACTTCAACTGGTAAAGTTCATTAAATCAGATGTGCTTGTTCAAATTTTACAGGAACATTTTCTCTTGTGGTCCATTTGAACTCACAGATGAAATCGCTGGAATATACGTCACTAACGAATTATTTCATAGCTAAACATAGTCAAAATCAAGACTAAGATATGGATTCTGGGAAGCCAACTGCAGTTGTTTGAATCATGCAACTGTTTTTGTAGTAACATTTTAGTGGATCTACATAAACTTTATCAGGAGTTATGTTGGAAGTGTACATGTTTATTGCGCCGCCACAATTGTCTATTTCTTTTTGTTTCGTTTCTAAGTTCGTTGAAGTGCGTTATTTGAACAGTTACAGAGTGCTGATGTTGAAGAGCGCTACCAACGTTCCCAGGATAGAACTCCTAGAAATGGGTCCGTCAATCGATTTCAGGGTGGATCGTACGAAGATCGCCAGCGACAGTTTATTCAAAGCTGCTTGCAAGAAGCCAAAAGCGTTACTGGTAATTTTAAGGACATATACAATATTCGATTGTCGAGACTTACAATGATAGATGGTATACCACAGATCCATCTGATTAAAATGTCAATTATTAGATACGTAGTTATAGAGACGGTTGATAGAACACGTACCATGCACATCTACCAACTCTAACTTTCGGTAATCTCTTTTTCTACATATTGGACAGTTGGCGACACGTTCAGCGAATACCTCGGATTAAGTTACTGATGATTTCTGTCAAGCTCATTTCACTCTAGTTTAGACCTATTTGTGTTTTTTGGGTCAAGAAATTGGGGTGAAGAATAAGTTTCACACATAAAAGTTGAGCTCGAACTGTTCTACAGCGGTGGTAAAGACTAACTTTTCGCTTTCTCTTCGAATTATCTTGTTTAGTCAATGCATAATCCGTGCAGCATTTGGACTGTACAGAGTAGGGAATTTGAAAAAAACTGGGTTTCCAGAAATGTTGCAAGAATTTTACATTTCAACTATCCTCATCTGTTTGGATAACTTATCAGTATAGCACTAAGCATTTTTAGACGAAACGACGGAAAAACGTGTCTGAGGATGTGCTAGGTAACCAACTTGCTCGAGTTCACATTGGAAAGCAGAACACACGCGCCATCCAAATCAGGTGTGCTCTCCAAGTTTTACATCAAAAGCATCGTTTGAGAATAAGATACTATTATTTTATGGCAGGCAAGTTCAAGGGAATTATGTTCAACGTGGCGCGTATGTGGCGCAATGGTCGGAGGGGCACCCTGGGGTACCATGGGATCGACTCCTGCGTCCCAAGCTCACCAAGCTTTCCACCCCTTTGGGGTCGGCAAATTGGTACCAGACTTGTCTGGGAGGATAGCAGCGCTGATTCGATACATCGGTAAGCCATCGCTAGTCATTGTAAAGGCCTATTGTTAAACGCCGAGAGCTCTCTCTTTTTTTATACTGTCCAACGCATCGCGTTGCAAAGCATATCCTAAATACAGTGTATAGTACTTTTATGTTGTATATCATACTTTCTTGTTTTAACCCTTTAACCTAACTCTTAGCTTTTCAATTCTAGCCGAAAACTACTTATATAGCCGCTTCTACACAGGTAACATCTATCTTTTATATTGCAGAAAAGTCAAAGCTCTTAAAAAGTCGAGGGAGGAATCATCTGCTGCACAGATAGGAATGACAAAAGGCGACTCACATTTTTACGAGGACGGAGAAAATTTTGATAATGATGGCATGGAGTAGTTTATCGTTGTTTGTCATTTTTTGTTGTCTGCCGCTTGTTATTGTTTGACATTAGAAGATTTATTAAACCAACAAATAAATGCGGTACAACTATAGGAGTTATACCCTAGATTTTTGGAGGTAATGATAGGACGGTAGAAGTCTTCGAAGTACTTCAAGTTGACCATCTGGGACCTAAAAATGCTTGCAAAGAAGTACTTCAATAGGGAAAGACTAATGATCACGACTACGTACTGGTGGGTTATCACTTGCAACTCTTCGCTCGTTCCACTGCCCGTAAATGACGGTTCGTTCAGGAAGTGTTTCTTTGGCGTGCACTTTACATCGAACTCCTACCGAACAACCGTTGCTCACACAACTATTCGAGCTCACCTCACACTGCACATGGAACACATTGTTGTTCCCCACACGACGGGCGTACAGTACTAAAATCGTGCACTGAAGTCATTTTAGGCCATCATTACTGCTACTATTGCTTTTATTCCTCCTAACGGTTTACCGCCTCATCGTAGCTGGGAGGTGCTCCTGGGTGTGGACTGCGATGTGCAGTGGGAGGATTCGTCCCTTCACCAGGGTGTCGCAAGCTCAGAATGAGCCCGGCGTTTCCATCAGGAAGCGTAGCTAAGAGTAAACCAATACCAGGATCCACCACCGTCTTGGTATCAAAGTCGCATGGTGTCCAATCTCCCTCTGATCCACTAGGGCAGCAACTGCCTGTTGTGGTGACGACCTGGGACAGACTTTGATCAGGTTGTCCTTGGGATTCCAGAGAGCCACAACCAGCAAATCTCCGAAAAATGGAGATTATGCTGGGGTCCGCACAACCAGTGAGGAAGGGCCTTCAAGTACCAAGTATCAAGTACTACTTTTATTAAGTGGATTATGCAATTGCAGCTCCGTAAACACGGAACCATACCGGACTCTTTCGGTCGAAAATCGCTTTGAAGAAAGGAAATCAGTGGCAAAAGCCAAGTTATCAGACGTAAAGCAATATGTTGAACCAACCTGCTCCGACCTCGATTACGTTGTGGTTCCCGATTTCCATAACTTTCTCCTCGCCCTCGAGTCTGTAAAGCAAAAAAAATATGAGTAGATACTCATTGTTAACAACAGTTTTGTCTCTAATGGGCTTTTTAAGCTCTGCCTATTAGCTATGCAAGTTGGAAGTTCGTCCTTAAGAATATCTTAATACCCAAGTTCTTGATGTTCAAACAAACTCAAGCTTTAGAATCCCTTTAGCTAAAACCACCAATACCGTCCATCCAGGAAGTGAAGTGATATTTTGGCAACGACTACTGATATGAGAACTGAAAAGCGGTGTGCAATAAGGCCAAAGAAGGAATGAATGATATCGGCTCAAGGAGCTTGTTCTAATCAAATTATCCACTGTCGAAACATAGACTGATGACAAATATTCGTAAAGGAATGAAGTTCCTTGAGGGTGGAAACTATTAAGAAACTTAAAAATCACTTATCTGTTGTTGAACTAGTGTGATGCTCTATTAACTTCGATTTCAGATTAGCAGGAAAACTGATATCTATGCTATAGATTAGACAAAGAGATATACTTTGAACAGACTTTTTCACTCTAGGAGTCAGTGAAAAGGCTCAAATACTTGGATACTTGGATGCCCGTCTTCACTGGTTGTGCGATCCCCATCATATCTTCTATGTTTCACGAGTTTTGCTGGTTCAGCCATTGTGGTTCCCAGGAGTTCCGAGGTCACTCAAGACAAAGTCTACCCTAGACACCACGGGTAGCCGCCACCCTTGTGGATAAGAGGGAGATTTACCACCATGCAACTAATTTGATACTAGGGTGGTGGTGGACCCTGGTTTTCGTCAACTCTTAGCTGGGTTTCCTTATGGAAACGCAGGACTCCCTTTCAGCTTGGGGCACTGTACGTTGCACCCCAATACCCAGGAACACTTAACTACGACGAGGCAGTAAACCGCTGGGAGGAGAGGCCTAAATGGTTGGTGAAAAGCAGAAATCTTCGGTGTTGATGAGGAAAACGTACATATATGATGGTACATCTATTTAATAATGAGATCCATTCATGTGTGCAGCCATTAAACTGAAGCTGAGAACAATCAGATGAACAACCGCTTGTTTCTGGAAATCAGAAGTGCTATGGAGGAGGTTACGATCTTTCCCTGACACTTAGCTATTCCCTGTGAGCAAAAACAACTACTGTAGTAAATTTTTGTTAGTATACACATTCAGCAAATAGGACCGTTCACCCACAATGTCCACATATTGTTTTAGAATATTGGAAACTGTGAGCCTAATTTCATTTTTTAAGTGGTCTTCGACAAAGACGAGATAGTTATTGTCGTTTTAGCGATGAATTCCTGCATAAGGACCATTGTTCTTTAGGAAAACAGCCTTGTTATTCCTGAGGAAACGATGGACTAGTACTTACAATATTTCGAGCTACAACGGTGAAGATCACAACTGATCGTTTAAGACAACAAAGGAAGAGATTCTTAACAAACCTCTCCACCCCACGAAAAATATTTACGGCCCATTGATTCATATTTTCCGAAGGATAATATTAATATTGTACTGTTTTCGAAATTCAGCAACCATTTAGGAACGAATTCTTCCCGGTGATTTCCAAACAAAAACCTATCCTACTAGCCATGCATTATTTCAGTACTGTATATACTCACATATTTTCAATAAGACTTCGCTCCTCAATAATATTGTTCTCTCCGATGATGATCGGCGCATTGGTGGCTTTGATGACTGCGAAAGGATGCACAACAGTCCCGGCGCCGATACGAATATCACCTTCTAGGGTCGCCTCTCGGCATACAATCGCCGTCGGATGAATTTCGATCCTGAAAGTTCTTTATACTCCTGTTGAGCAAAGACTCAGTGCCAGTAAGATCCTGAAAGCATTTAGAAGGAGGATTCGTGCTGGATATTGTCTATATAAAGAAAAAACCAAAGAAACAACCAAATATGAAGGCTTAACTCAATAAAACATCAGATAGGAGAACATAAGACGCGAGGAAATTGTGGTGACTGTAGCCCGAACCTCATATTCCCTATGGGCCTTATACTCCCTATTAACCCTATATTAGGATCTATGGAGTATGTTTGATCCAGCCGTGGATATCGGAATCCTTTAACTTCATTTTAAAAACTCTTAAAACTTTCCTCTTACTTGGCTACAACACATTACACAAATCGCGTTCTGTTGTCTATTTCTGCTCAATCCGAATAAGGAAAAGACTCACCCCTCTGGCAGTGGATGTTGCGCCATTGTGATATTTCCTTCGATGATAGTTCGGTTATAGGAAGTCCATGAAACCAAACACTATCAGATTCTTAAAGAAAGTAAGTTTCTACTGAATGAATAATTGTGCAGAGATGTAGCCCCTGAGCTTACTTGTCGAAGAACGAGTAAGTATGATTGGGGAGAAAACCTATAGATCAGTATAAGGTTATAAACTGCTTCTTGAAGACTACGTGAAAGACCAAGTCAATCGGCCACAGTCCTCTTCCGTCTCCACTGTCTAGTGTTCTTTGGCGTATCGTTGCCTTTAATTTCATTTGCTGGACTTTTATTATCTCCTTAATACTACTTTTCTACTGTTTATCAGTTTGAAGGCGTCGGATGGTGCACAATTGAAGGCCTTGAAGCCAATCGTTCATGGATTTACTTTACTTCATCCTGAAACAACTGTGATTTGGAAATAACAGGTCGTATCTTCGCTAAAACTAGACAGACTTAGTTGTTTTACAATGTACTCTGCATGTGGCATCCCCTTGATCACTCTCACCCATCACAACGGCACCTGACATTCAGGTGCCGTTGACTCTTCCCGTGGTATGGCTGGCCTTCTCTGGATTCATTCTTCATCGTGGATCCCAACTGTTTCACTGTGGTTCTCCTCGAAAGAATATGATCTCGTTGACAAACTGTAGGTTTGAAGGAGATTTTCATTTGATTCATGTGTGTTTTGCTCCGAAGAGAGAGAATGCGTACCTCATTGGGCTGTTAAGCTAACATGAGGTTGATGAAGATGTTTATTCGGTTGACGTTTGGATGCTTTCGTCCTCATCACAGCCGGACTGACTCGAGTCGATTGTACACAGACAGATTATTATTAACTGAAAGTCATATCAACACCAACCGTCCTGTATGAAAGAGCGCTTCTGGGTGAAGTTGGCTCATTCAAGTGATGCACCACTGAAGAAGATCCGACACTCGATACGATGACGACGACGTGGCCACATCGAAAAGACGAACCGTTGTTGTCCATCGACTCGGATCTTCGGCTCTTATGAAGACGAAGATGTTGAAACGTTAACCGAATAAACGTATTTGTCAACCAGGTGTTAGCTTAATAATTTATGAAGGTATTGATTATTTCTCCTCCCAACGGTTGACCGCCGCATCGTGGCTTGGAGATGTTCCTGGGTGTCGGACTGCGATGTACAGCGGGGGGATTCGTCCCCCGACAGGGGCTCCCAAACTGAGAATGAGTCCGGCGTTTCCAACAGGAAGCCTAGCTAGGATTAAACCAATACCAGGATCCAACACCGTCCTGGTATCAAAGTCGCATGGTGGCAAATCTCCCTCTGATCCACGGTGGCTGCGACTGCCTGTGGTAATGAAGACCTGGGGCGGACTTTGGTCAGGCTGACTTTGGGAATCCAGGGAACCACACTAGCTTAACCAGCAAATCTCCAAAAAATGGTGATTATGCTGGGGCCCGCACAACCAGTGAGGACGGGCCGTTCAAGTATCAAGTATCAAGTACTGATTATTGCTATCGAAGTTAAGTGATGCTCGTTTTGAAAAATAAGACTTTGTAGTTCGCTTCAATACGGAAGTGGGCATCTTCAGTGAGATATGGTGATCCTTAAGACTCATTGAGCTATGAACTTAGTAAAATTCATCGTGGTTATGTCATCATGGTACATTTCTGATAGCAATTAGGCGGAAGTCTTGTTTAGCACTGGTTTCGTTCTTTGGTAGGTGACAGCTGACGGAATGATCTTTCAAGCTGCTCTACACTTTTTCGTAGTCAACAAAAGTTAAGGCAACCGCTAGGACGTCTCTGTCACTCTAACACTGTCTTCTGCCGTCTTCTAGATCAAATTCTTCTGAAGAAAGTAGGACGATAGTTAATGGTCAAAACTTCTGATAACCTTCTTTAACACTTGTGACGACGCCTAATTTTTCGCTGTGCTTGCATTAGCACCTATAGGTGTTACACCAGCTAATCCCGCAACTTCTTCATGAAACCTACAAAGGTAACTTTTCGCCAGTGTTAGTAGCGTGTTGAGTTCTTTCTTCTGAGAGAAATTTTAGGAACTCGATTTGCTTGACATTTTTTCTCATTGGCAACTTTCTGTAATCCACCACTGAGCACACACTTTCATTCTTGTCTGATGCACTACAGGATGATATATTTAGTTCTCGATATTCTTATTGAGCAAACACGAGGTGTTACTTTATTCTTTATTCCGTTGAAGCTGACGTTTCAGTGGATTTCGCCTTCTTCAGAGCCTGGAAGGGTATATTGATAGGTAATTTACTATGTCAAACGCTCCAATAACACATACAGAAAGATGAAAACCCAAATCGCAATCACACAATCAACAACTTCTCGAAAAACCCACTGTTTATTACGTGTCTTCCACTGAGGAAGAACAGCTGATTAGCGTTGCATATGGTCGATGAGTGCAGCACCGCGCATCAAAAGTCGATGCGAACATATAGCGCGAGATCACGTGTGATCTCCGGGCATTCCTCCCTGTTATCCATTCCAGGGTTCTTGGCATTTATCCAAACGTCCTCTAGAAGTTTGCGCTATGGTGTTTTTGTGTCCCATGCGAGGATAGTGACTTTTATATCAAAGTGGTCTCCGCTATGTTTTTCTATCCCATGCAGCCCTAGTGAGCTACTTAGTCTCGCTCTTCGCTTGCCATCTAGGTGTTCCTTTATGCGGGTACAGAAAGGTGTGCGCGTTTCGCCAATAAATTCATCTCCGCAAGTTTTACAAGAGTACAAGTATATCGTACCTGAACTCATGCAGTCATCATCCCTCCCGTAAGGGCACATTACGCAACTCTGTGTTTCGCATAGACGGTCATAAAGGCGGTTACGAACTAATTGACGACGAAGAGCATCGAGTGATATATCGACTATAACTACCGATTAATGCCCAGACCTGCCCTTCTAAAGCATCATTTTGTAGCCACACTTACTTTACCGCTATTGAAGGGCAACATAAACAGGGTTTTGTCTTGGCCACGTTTTTCGTTTTGTGGCGTAGCTCTCCTTCGAAACTTATCTCGTGGGGTTACTATTCCGTAGTCATTGGAAGTGGCTATTCGTCGAGTCAAGTTACGCGATTCCTCTTTTATTTTTCTCTTCGTGCACACAGAAGTGGCTATTCGAAACATGTTTCTTACAAGCGCCCTCTTGGTGTGTGAAGGGTGGAAATAGAGGAAATGAACGAGGATGTTCTTGTTACTTGGTTTTAGGTACCGTTTTGTCATCTAACCATTATCCGATAAGTTGATTTGAACGTTAAGAAATGGAGGCCAATTTTCTTTTGGTTCCTATCGGGTGAATTTGATGTACTCACACTGCTTATTCAACAATTCGAAGCATTTGTCCATCTCCTTCTCAGTAGAGAAGATGACAAAACGGTCATTTATATATCTCCAGTAGAGTACCGGCCAAAAATCAATAACGGAAGCTTCTATTTTAGACATAAACGCAATGGCAAGACTTGGTGCCAGTCACCGTCCCATTTCCAACAAGCTTGTGGACCTAAGAAAACCCTAGTAAGGCTATCTTCCCATAGAACTACCCTCTACCGCCGTATAACCTATGAATAAGAAGAAAAAGCCGCAAATCCTCATGCAGGAGCCGAATCCACTCATCAACTCTCCACTCCTTTTGTGGGCTACTGTATTCTTGATAAGAAAACACGACGTTATTACTGCACTTTCACCGCTTTATGTGAGTATTGCACTGGGTATTTCATGCAGAGAATTATGGATTACGTCGAAAGACAACAAAACATGTGAAAGATTTGATGGATAGCGCAGGTCATGTGATCGCCGGCCAACACACATTTTGTTTGGCGACACATGCAGTCGCTTTGAGTGCGAGGTCCATATTTGTGTAGCTGATGCTTAATGATCCACCACACCAGTGGAACCAACAGGAAAGGTTCTGACACCTGCACATTTTGTTAGGTCGAGGCTTCTAAATATGAGGAATAAATATGCCCTCGAAGTGTGTGGCGCAGTGGTTCGAAGTGCTTTGCAGTATATGCGTGCTCTTTAGTTCGACTCCGTGTCGCCGGTTCATCACGCCTTCCATTCTTCCGTGGTTGAGAAACTGGTTCCAGAGTTTTCTAGGATTGTAATAGCACTGATATACCTGTAGGCCATCGAAAATCATTGTATAGGATAGATATGCATTCAGTTACCTCTAACGATGATAATTTCGAACGGGCGGTGCGTCTCCTAGAGATTGATCAATGCCAAACGCTTTATCCGTTTCCTTATATGATATCATTTATCATACTGATTATCGGTATTATGGCAATGATTATTATTCTTCACAAAAAAGCGTAGTTTCTGGCGTGGGATTCCTCTAGTGTTCTCAGGAAATATTACTTTTCTTCTTAATCTCAATAAGCACCTACAGGATCAATTTTGCTTATTCCAGCTTTTGACTGAGAAACCAATCGGATGTATCATGGTTAGCATGGTTATTAGGGTTAAAAAAGTTTCAAATTACTGTTAACCGCTGTCTTTTTCACAATTATCTGGTAAACAAGAAAACCACATCCATTTTTATCTCTCTACTCCAATAGTATTCTACATGATTTCTGTGCAGCAAAAAAGAGAAGTCTTGAAATGAAGGCTCGACAACAGAATTAAGCCCTTAAGCTATCACCGAATCTTCGCATCCAGTAATGGCAGCTGTTTTTTAACCGCTACAAGTAGAAGTTTATCAAAGATTTCAACGGATCTACCTTTTCGGCATCCTTTCCTTTTAAGAGCTTAAATGGTTGAATAATATTAAATGACATCTTCACCAGAGACCATTTCATTTCTCAGAATTCATCAATGATATGGCACTACGTTTCGCAGATAAGAATTTAACGCTCAGTAAAGAAGCGTTTGTGTTAGTAACAGATCTAATCCATTCACCCGACTTTTGTGGTTGTGCTGCTAGGTCAGGTAACATTACCAAATACTAAGCTTAAGACATGGAAGATTAAACCTTCGGCTTTGATCAATTCGCCAGTGATGCACCCTGCATTCAACTCCATTCGTAACATCATAGGGATGGTCGAATGCATATTTGGTCTATACAGTGACTTCCGAGATCGTCTCAAGTCAGCAGTCCTACGCTTCCAGACAACTCTGGTTCCAATTTTCCGATCGGAAGAATGGACGACTTGGTGAAGTCAGGAGAAATGGCTCGAACCGACGAACACGAACTTCTCACTACGTTACTTTTTCAGCGTAGGACTACTCCATTTTATTCCTTTTCCACCCATTAACTTAAGCGTTAGATTAGAGCTTAATTGTCATACTAATGTTCACTGGCCCTATTTATTATTCATGTCATGTCGGTTAATGTATGAATTCCTATCTTTCTGGGATGTAGTTTTTCGGCCTTTTGTGCTTCGCAAGGTGCAAAAAAGCCCAAAAATTACCTTAGTAGGGCTCGTAGAAGGTTTTTTTGGGTCAGCATTTAGAACAGAAGAGACGTCCACGGCGGATGCTAGAGCGTCTAGGTATTTGCTTATTGTAGAGGTTATCGTTCCCAGTTCGAATACATTTTCCTTCGTTGTCTATTGATTTTGTTGGTATTCTAATACTAATGCGTCGTTTTCTTGTGCATGTGCTTCTTTAGAGCCGCTTTTTTCGTGACTTGCAATGACGAAGATTAGAACAGCTGATTGTAGTTGTATATGGGTGATGACTCGTCATCAACCATATTCTAGTATGATTTTCAGGATTTCTTTGTACAGCTTTCCTGAAACTTCATATTCATAAACTTGAATAACGTTCTTAGTGGGAGGTGCCAACAAAATAGGGGGCCGTTCGGTCGCCATGTGCGATCCATCACTGGCTGCTGGGGGGCTCCATCGATCCAGGCCACCCGAGACATCACGGCTCTCGACGGCTTCAAAACCAGTACTCTAAGGTTGTCTTTTCTCCTATAGTAGTATTTTCGCTCTCACCGTTGAGAATGTATAAATCTTCTTAACATGTTTGAGGTTGTAATTGTTGTGAAGTCGATTAAATAACAATAGTTCGATGTTACGAATTTGTACAACCGAAGTCTGAAATGCTTCTGTAAAGTGTTTTCTCTGCATCTTTCTTTGTTTCCATACTGCAGATCTCAACAGTATCAATGTTGGTCTACAGCAATGGTAGCCATGAAATCCTATCTGATAGAGGTCCAAGGTTTTCCAGACTTGTTCCTGCCCCCGAAATGTGATTCCCATAGGGACTTTTATGATGAAAATGAACACTGAAATGTATGGTTTGCATGCGTTATGAATATATAGCACACGTTCCAGAAAACATATAGAGAATTGCGGTATCGTTAAAACAGTTTAGCGATTCCCTATGTGTCCAATTAGGAATTGTCCGGAAGCCCACTCTCTTTCTCATCGTTCTCCATATTGCGACTGTCCCTGGTCTTCATTTTCTCTGTGTTCCTATTCTGTACGTCGTTTTCCTTCGTACGACAATCGTGTTTTGCTTTTTTCAAGATCATTCGATCCCAGCCGACTAAGCAAATGTTCGAAAATAGCCACTACGATCGTTCCATAGCACTGTAAGGACTTGACATTGTTAGATTTTTCGGAAATTAATGTCGGATTTGTAGTTTCATTTTTATCATAGATGTCATAAGAGTATCTTTCGAATGTTATACGAATATATATCAATGCAAAGCTTATTTTGGGCGCTTTCGCTCCGTTTAGTGGAGTTATAGTATGTTTTAAACGTTAGGAGTATCATATTTCAAGACAGCAGTTTCGAGGGATCTATTTCTACGAATTCATACTCGAATGGCGTAAAAGGCTCGAAACCTTGGTGGGGTATGGGACCAAAGAAGCATTAACGAACGTACGGTGGCAACGTTGGCTGGGAAAATTTTATCATGGCGAATTCGACGTTAAACATGAGAAAGTTCGCGGTTGTCGTTCTGCTATTGACGACGATGAAATGAAGGCATTAGCAGAGTGAAATGCGTGCACAGCGCTTCCAGAAAATGCAGAAGAACTTGGTCTGAGCACCCTAACTGTTTCGGAGAATCTAGAGAAAATTGGAAAGCCGAAGAAGCTTGACGAATGAATGCCGCACCAATTGAATGGCAATGAAAGAAATCGTCGCTTTGAGTTATAGTCGGCGGTGGTGGTTCTTCTTCGCAAACATGACGACTCGATTCTGGATCGTATTGTGACGTGCGATGTGAACTAGGTCCTCTAAGACAACTAGCAACGATAGGCTCAGTGGTTGGACCACGACTGCGCTTCGCAGATGTTCCCAGAGCCGAAATTGAACCATAGGAGGGGCATGTCGACCGTTTGCTTGTCAACAACTTGTTTGAGGTACTGCAGCTAGCTGAATCTGATTGAAACGGTTACGACGGAGAATTACGTTCAGCAAATCGACGGAGTGCCCCAAATACTTTAGCGGCTGTGTCAACATTGGTGATTAAAAAGGGACGAATTTTTATGCGCGATAACAAGAGACCACTACCGTCGCGCTAATACCGCCGCCGAAGTTAAACGAGCTATGCTACGAAGCTCTGCCTCATCCGCCATACTCGCGAGACCTCTCGCTTACTTACTACTACTTCTTCAAGTATTTGGATAACTTCCTGTACGATAAATACCTGAGAAACCACTCCGATGCCGAAACTGATTTCAGCGATTTCTTTCCCCTCCGAAAATCCACATTTTCAAGAAACTGGTACAAATAAACTTGTTTTTCGTTGGCAGAAACGTGCGTATTCCAACGATTTTTACTTCGATTATAAAGTTAATAATAAGCTGAGATATGCCACTTCGAAAACAAAGCTTGGAATCCGACAATGATTCCCGAAAGACGTAGTATTTCGCAGACTAGTATTGTGGTTTTGCTCTTTCACTTCAGTAATTTTTACTTGTGATTCGTGACTCACCTGTCACCCATGTTCCCTATAACCCTGTTAGCACATTCTTAACATCGGCGAATTTTTGCTAGTTTAATCATGGGATGGGATTTAGTTTTTCGCAAACTGCGAAGTGCATTGAAATCGATGCTCATTGCCCACTGTGCACACTCCCAGAAAAGGGACATTGAAGTGCGCTCAATGTTCACAGCGCCAGTTTCCATGTCGCTACTGCGTTTCTACAAAGAATGGGTAATCTCAGCGGGACTAACAGAACAATATTTCTGAAGCACAGTCATGTTAATAGCCCTCATATATGTGTTACTCTGACCAGCTGAAACGCCTTTGTGCTCTCCTCAACAGCAACAGTTCCAGTGGCAGAGCGCATAAATTGGCTCGAAAAGCGGTTTAGAGATTATCATTCGTAGAAAATGGTTTTTTTGGCAAACAATCAGCACAATTTATGATGGGGAAGGTATCGATGAAATACAAAACTGTGACAAAAGAACGTTGTGGACCAAAAAAAAACCCTGGAAATGAAACGCACTCATACCACTGTGCGCAGTTGAGTGTTAACCATCGAGTAACTGTGTCAACTCCATTCATTACACTTCTATCCACCGCGCACCAAAACTTCTGTAGACCCCTCGCTAAGACACGAAAGGTTTCACTTTTCTGATACGATGCCACTTTTAATACTGTTTCCGACAAAAATATATACACGGGTAATTTGCTGAGTTCCGCCATGAGATTGGGTTGCTCCTCGGTCAGGTTTCGGTTGTGAATGTCGAACCTACTCTCGACTGAGGCGACCTGGCTGAAATTAAAGAATCCACACTACATCTCAACTCGAGCTTCACCAACACCCCATAACCACACTGCGAAAAACCATTGCGAGTTCTGATTCACCATGAAGGATAAAAGGATAAAGCTCCCGGCTTTGATCAATCTCTGAAGGATGCGCCATGCATTCGGCTTCATTAATCGTTTGGAGGTGATTAAATGCTTATTTGGTCTTTACAATGACTCGCGGTGGCCCACCAATGTATCGAGCCAGTGGTGCTATCCTCCCAGACAAGTCTGGTAGCAATTAGCCGACCCTGGAGGGATGGAAGTCTTGGTGAGCTATGGACGCGGCGATCAATTCCACGTGTGCGTCGTAGTGGCTCCTCCAGTCGCTGTTTGAGCATAGTTGTAAATATCCTTTAATAAATAATGAACGGTTTGTGTTACATTCTGACAAATGTTGTCGACAGTAACGTTTTCCCGTACTTTCGTGGCCTATGGGACGTACCATTCCTCAGTTTTTGTTCCACTGAGGTTCCTGTTTCAAAGAGTAAAGCAACTGAAGAAGCGGGTTTTTTTCAGGGCGACATCACTGTGTACCACACTGTATCCTTGGTGGTCGCTGATGCCACAGTTGCGTTGGAAATTTCGAGAATTTAAATTTCGTTTTCGGCGTCTTGGAAAATCCAATTTTAAACAAATGCTCTGTGGAAATTTTACGTAGGCTTAGGGCAATAAAGCAAAGTCTATTCTATAACACTATTAAGTTGTCAGCTCTTAAACTAATCTAGCGATTAAGAATTCAACAGCTGTTGGGAAACCAGCTTCGTCCCGAGTGTGTTAAACTTGATGAGAGTAGGCATCCCGTATAATCTACGTTTTGATAACCTCACTGTATTACCATTTTTTCCAAGTTGTGGCTACATTTTCCAAGCAGCTTCTTTTGTCAGCTCTTTTTCCCAGATGTCAAATCGCATATTGTTCTCATTTTAATAGCATCTTTTCATACCGTTACGTCTTCTTCCAGATTACTGCTTTACTGAGGAACTGAAAATGGCGGGATTTTTGATGAAACAAATGGTGGGCAACCAACTAAACGAGGTCACCGGTGGACTTGGTCTAGGTGGTGGGGACGACAATGCCGAAAAGACTGTCGAAGGAGAGGATCCAGAGGTAAACGCACATGTAGACCTTCGAATAAAGTGCGCTTAATGTTCACGTTAATAAATTCGTGACCCAAAATCGCTGTTTGTGAATTTATTGTGGGAAGTAGTGATATTAAATGGGATGGATACTGTAATAAATATGTTAACTCTCGGAATATGAAGGCATTGGCGTGGTGAATGACGTAAACTGAAGAATGATATCCACTTAATCTTTAAGCTTAGAAAAATTCAAAACCATGACTTGAATTTATTTCATTGTGACAGTGGGCGCTTCAATCCCAATTTAAAGGAAAAATTGATTAAAGGAGGAAGATAAAGCATGCAGTGCTGTCCAACCTCTGAGCGTGCGCCATCCATTCGACTCCATTAAGCATCATGAAGATGATGGAATGCATGACGGTGATGTGACGTACTTTGGCTTACCGATGTATGCTTTCTTCTCCCAGACAAGCTTCGTACCAAGTTGTTGGCGAATCGATGGACCGCCTGGACTGTCCCTGGTAATGAGCGGAACCCATTATCCTCTGTATATTGTGGAACATCACTAAGTACCTTGCAGTGCGCGCTCACTTAGGAAGTATCACATGTATGTGTTTAGTCCAAAAGGCCTGAAAATCATCGTGAGGATAATGCACTGTTTTCTTGGCAAGCAAACACAGGGGGGTGTCAACAGCAAGATTTATTCAATACAGGGCTGGCTGACGTTTCGGCATTTTGTCCATCTTCAGAGCCCAGTGGAATCAAATTGACACGCGGTTCATTCAGTCAAACGCTATCATAACCTCAGCAGATAAAACTTAGCACATAAATCACAATATTTTTCAAACCGACCGTAATTTAATCTCGGTAGTAATAATTAATATCTTCTTGGATCATTAAGCTCACACGAGGTTACGCGCTGAAGTTTTAGTTTCCTGAGCTAGAATGATGAGTTCTATTTCAAAATCTTCACCGTTACGTTTGTGGGTCAAATGTGATCCTCGTGGAGTATTTCGTTGAACTTTAGGAGTGCTCCTTTACACGGACATGGTTTACCCACTTCGCTAAAGTATTGCCACTCGCTTTATAAGAGATAAGACCTCTCCCGTTGGGACAAATTATGCAATTGTGAGTTTCGCATAGATAGTGATACAATCAGTTACGAACTAGCTGGCATCCTAGAGTGTTTGATATTTCAGTCACTGTTACCGAATTCTATAGACCACTCCTTCATGGGCAATGTTTTATAGTTCTACTTATGTCGTTCGAAATAAAGAGCCGGATAACTTTTTATTCTCGCTCTAAGTAGCTACCGACCCCCAGCCACTGGAAATGGCTACTTTCCGCGACAGGTTTAAAGATTTCTCCCTATGCTCTCCTCGTGTGCACACGTTGGTGGCTGTTTGAAACATTCTTCACAAGCGCCCTTTTTGTGCGTGAGAGGTGAGAGAAGAGGCAATGAACCAGTATGGTTTTACAACTTGGCTTTAGGTACCACTTGGTGACGTAGCCATTTTCGGATAGGTTAATCTGAATATTCAGAAATGAAGGCCAGTTTTTCGGTTTCTCTTGAGTGAATTTTATATACACTGACCGACCGTTCGTTCAATAACTCAAAACACTTGTTCATCTCCTCTTATGCTAAACCGGTGATAAAACAATTATCTGTGTATTTGTCGTAGAGTGATGGTCGAAAATCGATCACTAGAGCTTCCAACTTAGACATAAAAGCGATGGCAAGGCTTGGCGCCAGTCGTTGTCTCATTGCCAACTCTCTCGTTTGTGCGTAATATTTTCCGGACAATCGGTTGATTTAGCTGTTTAAGCACTCCCTTAGTAGGGCCATGAGTGGCTGAATCGAGAAGCCATAGATGTTTATTGCCCATTCGTGTTCAACAAGAAGTTAGAGAATGGCTTGCATATCGGAGTCATTCGACACATTTATATAAAGAGCGGTAACGTCGAAGGACGCCGTAACGTGCACGGTGTTAGGACGCGCAGTACGCAGACAATCCATAAACATTTGGGTATTCCTGAGATGGGCTGGAACGTGCTTCAACAGCTGTGTGATTGTTAGGTCTCTAAACTAAGCTATTCTATCGGTGGACACGTCTATACAACCGATGGTAGGTGCAACCTTAAAGGTTAGGGGGTCGATGGACGCCATATCACCACCTGTATCACCTGTCGTTACGTTGACTGTCGAGTGACTCGAGGGAGCACCAGTAAGTCTTCTAGTGTTCCCTGTCGCATAAAAGAGTAGAACGGTGGGTTCTGCTCGCACTAGGTGCTCGTTGAGCACCATACCTTTCTTCTAGGTTTTTCTTGAAGAACTCTTACCATCGGGTTGGTGGTCCTCCTGCAGTGCGTTTGACATCTGGAGCTATCCAGTCAATAACGGCTTCTATCCATCTGTTGTTGTTCATGCACATCACGTTTCCGGCCCACCTTATCTTCGAATGTTTGGCGTACAGAATGGCATCTCTTGTTTTTGATCGTTAACACAGGCCGGAGCTTCCGATACCTTCCCTTACTTGTGTGAAACGGGATACTCCCATCATCGTGATTTCGACTGTGCGTTCAATAACGCTGATTGATCTTTCATTCTGCTTACGCAGCGACCAGGTTTCTGATGCATACATTAGGGCAGGAAGTACCGTTGAGTCGAAAAGATGGGCACTGAGCCGGTGTTCTTTGTTGTCTTCACTCCATCCTCGATACTCTTGAAAGCCCTCGAAGCTGCTCGTTTCCTTCTAGTCAACTCTGGTGCTAAGTCGTTCATCATGCTGATTTCCGCACCTAGATAAACGTAACTGGAGCATTGGGCGATATTCATTCCAACGAGCGTGAATTGCATACGTAACCAATCCGTTTTTGATGAACACCTTTCTTGTGAGGTTTAGTCGAATACCAACTTTTCCACTGGCGTTATCCAAGTTAGCAAGCATTCGTTCCGCTTGGCTAATGTTTGCTGATGTAAGAACGATGCCATCAGCAAAGCGAATATGGTTGTGCGAGATCATCAGTGGATGCTAACTTACGAGTTTTGCTAAGTAAGTAATAGACAGGAGATGTTGTTAATTCGCTTTTAAGGTGCAAAATGACTGGTTTTCCAACTGGTTTAAATAAATAGTGGATGGTTTTAAACCTGCGCGCTTGCTACTTCGACCCATTCCATGTTCACTTTTCGGTATTGGCTTTTGAATTCTTTTTCAGTCAATGGGTGATAAATGGAAGCGTCAGAAAGGTGTTTTTCCGTTATCTGAACATCTGATTGACAAGGAATTAGTACAAAGTGTATACCTTTGTCGCTAACTGATAGTTTAACAGGTTTTGATTTTATTAGCTCTCAAACCCATCGCTTGCCACTTTTTGCGTTCCTGCGGGACTGCCCATCAAGAAGACAATGTGCTGTCCATCAATACCGTGGTTAACAGAATGTTGGGCCTGCGAATTTCATTTTCGGATTTGTGTTTAGAATGTTTATTTCGTCGACATGAAGGTATTTCAGCATTTATTCAGAAAATTTCTCATTACTTTATTTGATCCGTCTTCACGTCTACTGTGCGGATCCCAGCACCTCTCGCATCTAATTGGTTTCCTCGCATCCATCGTTCACAAAGGTATTCCAACTTTACGTGTGGCTTCGGTTGCTGCTTGAGGATTTTCCATTTGGAATGTCGTAGAATGCTGGTCGAGCAGTTCTCCCTGGAGTCCTGAGATAACCGGGCTGGAGCGTTCTCAATTGGATTGCAGACAGTGATTTTCTCGCAGACAAGTCCGGTACCAATTTCCCGACCTCGGAGCGATGACAGGCTTGGTTGGCACGAGGTGGAATCCATCTAGCACCATGCTCATGATGACGGACATCACTACCACTATTCTGTCCGCCCCTAAAGGTTTCGGAAGCCAAAAAAAGAGGAATGGATGACTGAAGCTGTGTGAGAATCCTACTCTTTGGCAAGGTGTCTTCATCAGTTTCGACGACTATCTGTCGTGTTTGTCATTGTTTTTCAATTCCCTTTGTGTAGACTTCTTTATTGTATATGTAGGCAAATAAGCTCAGTATGAGAATTTTAACATTACTGGTGTATGAAGGGTGTCTATCGCGTAGGAAAGGCCACAAAATTAAGGTATGCGATAGTCCGGTTCTCTGGTATTGGAGCTAAAGCGCTAACGACAAAGAATCTCCTCTCCAGTATCCTTAAGTTCCATCTCTGTGATTATGTCATTACGCTTGGTATTTATTGTACTATTACAAAATACTTCCTTCATAGTTTACGGCAAGAACAAGTTTCTTCAGCTAGTAAAGTTTCACGTTCCAGATCTGATCACGTGCGCTACACTCATACTATGACAGTCTGAACTAAAACTTGAATTCTTGAATGTTGCATCTCCGGGTCTTCTTCTTGCAGTGCTCAGCTCACGTTTGTTTCGTTCTGTTCCGAATGTCGGTCATGTAGGTGGTCTTTCTTGACGACATCACTTCTTCTTGTGATTCACTATGCTGCCATTCGCCTCGTTTATTTGTCGACAATTTTTCACTATATTTTTTAACACCTGACGCGTGTGATGCACTGGTCGGAGGCTCCCTGCGATACACACATGGGATCGATTCCCGCGTCCTTGGCTCACCAAGCCTTCAATCCCTCCGGGGTCAGCAAATTTGTAACGGACTTATCTGGGAGGATACCAGCAATATTTCGATACATTGGTAGGTCACCGAGAGTTATTATAAATTCCAGATATGCATGCAGTCACCTCCAACGATCCTTCATGAAGTCGAATGCATGATGCATCTTTCAAGGATTGATCAACGCCGAGAACTGTGTCCTCTTCATCCTTTTATTTTTTACACCACATGAAATGACACATTTTGCCCATCTTAGCACGTTTTTTATCGGATTCTCGTCTTTGTAGCCATCATCCACAAAGATGGATGTTCACTAAATGTTTGGACCTCGACCGCCAGTGTTATGCGCAAGCCGGTGTATTTCACAAACCACTATTTAGGCGTATTGTATGTTGTACCTAATGAAACGTGGTTAGTGTATGACGATATCTGAGCTGTATAGTGGAATGCGTGGATTTGAGTGGAGAGTTTGTCTTCTGATTGCTGTGAATACAATTCACTACGACCGTTCATGAGGCTTTTGGTCTTTCGTGCAGTTTTACCTCGATAACGTTTATCACTGAATATTCTAGATAAGCATAAGATGTCCTGTTTACAATCGGAGAAAAATCACTGTGCTTTCCATCTCATGAACGGTTTTTCATGATATAGGTCTTCTACTTTCCGGTTTACCTTCTTACCTGCTTCATTGAGCTCTTCAGACGTCATCTCTTCAATCTCTACAAAGAATGACGACATCTTTGTAAAAATGTACCATCAATGAATCTGCGCGTTTTTTAACTCCAAGGCAGATCTCTATCCCATGAGGATTGTACGGTACGGTAGAAAGTTGGTGCTCCTTACTGGACACTCATGGCCCACTTCTCTGGCGTACTGTATGTGGTTTGGTGATAACCCATGCAACACATTGTCGGAATACTGCTTTCTCGATTAAGCTTCATTCAAAGTCGTTCATATGCACAATAAAACGGTCTTAATAAGGAGTGTCTGAAACGTATTGAACAACTAAATCGCAACACACTTGCCTTTCGATTACCCTTTGTTGACGGGGTAATCCTGAGCAAAAATAGGAAGCCTGGTACCGCTGCCGTAGGTTATGACAAGGCCTTCAGGTTTTCTCTGCGGTGCCAACAGTTTTTAATTTCATAGGTGTGCTTCCTCTGAAGCTTATTTGCTGCTATGTAAAGTGTGACATATTTGTCTGGTAACTGAAATGTCTTCATTACTTCAGCATGGATTTCAGAGGGATAGAGATGCTGTGCGAACTTCCCCTTGTGGGTAGTGGTGGTATTACACTGTTCTCCTGTCATTCTCCTACTACTAACTTCCCGTTCTGGGATTTCCTTTTCCAGAGCAGTTTCTATTCTCACGATGAAACCTTCAATAGCAGAAGTGTAAAACATTTTGACGAGAACCACATTTTTTCACTGATAGTAGAAAGCGTTCGTTACACAAAATTTCTGAACAAACTGACCCGCTTAATTAGACGGTACGGGCAACTGGTCGTTATACGGTGAAAGTTGCAACAGAAAGCGATCGCATAGTAATTGTGACGATCCGATATTAGGTGATTTAATATACCTTCTCTCATTGATGAGCTAGAACAGGCTTGATGAAATAAAGTTTACTCGGCTAACATTTCGACGTCTTCGTCTTCCTGAGAGCCGATGATCCGAGTGGATATCTACAGTCCTTCGTTCTCTCGCTGTCGTGTTTTCATCGTGGACTCGAGTCAGATCTTCTTCAGGGGAACACCTCTTGAATGAAGTAATCCCTCCTGAAGATGCTGTTTTCTACAGCACGGTCATGTTGATATGATTAATTGGTGGTAATAGCTCGTTTTCTTTCGAGCAATCCATCTTCCAGAGGTCGTCAATACCTGTTACCACAAAGCGTAGTAATACTTCAAAAACCGACTTTCCTTTAACCCTGGCATAACAGATCAGTGTACCTCCTTTCATTGATGAGTTAACAGGATGTTGATAAAATGAATTTTATTTAGAAGATACTTTATTTTAGACAATCTGATGTGTTTAGGAATTGGTGTAATCTTAAAAACTTATTTTTTATTTATTTCATACGACTCGTCATCACATTTACCGTCCGGGATCACAGCGTTCGATTTGTTTTCCTCGCATTCATCGTCCGCAAAAGTCTTCGAACATTTCTCCTGTTGTTCCGGCTGCTAGTTGAAGATGGATTTCGTTTTTTTCTTATAAATGTTGTAGAACGCTAGTCGAGTGTAATCTTCTTGCAGTCTTGAAGATAGCCAGGCTAAGGCGTTCCCACGTGAACTGGAGGAAAGCGTTGGTGCGGGAATGGCACGTGCGTCCTTGCTTCTTTATTGACGGCACCACTAACCATTGCGCTCTCTCCGCCCCGTATATTTATGTTATTTTCAACAGTATCGCTGTTTTTAGTAGTTTCATTGATTTACTCCAAGATCCGAATGATCACTGCAGGTTGTAGCAGCACGGTTGGAGGAGCAGGAACGACGTAAAGAAAAGCACAGGAAGATGGAGGCAGAGAGGGAGAAGATGCGTCAAGGAATTCGTGACAAATACAAGATCCACAAGAAGGAGGAGGGTACTGGTGCTGCGATGAATTTCGCTGATGGTCGCATTGGTGTCCCGAGGAAGACCCCCGAGGTTAGGTGATAGTTAACCGTGTCTGTATTGAAGTATAGTCTTATAATTTAACTAATGCAGGAACTGGCGGCGGCCATGAACGCGGATGACAGCAGCCTCATAGGTCAGCTTGGCCTCACCGAGCACGTGGAACGTGCGAAGACCATGGCCACCGGAGCCTTTGAAACCGTGAAGGGTTTCCTTCCATTTGGGAAATGAGTGACAACGAGAACGTGGAAGACCTGTCGTGTTCTTCCAACCGCTGGCACCTTACGTAGTCTCGTTTACAAATATCCCTGATCTTCACCACCACTTAAATCCACCTGATCGTTCTTATATGTTACTTATTGTCAATTTACAACCTAGTGCCAGTTCATACCCTCTTTAACCTCGTACTTGAGAACATAAGGTGTGCGTCCATATGCGATTCGCATATTCGTATGCAAGTGCGCCCCAATTTCTCAATCTGGAGTCCTTTAATATTTTAAGACTAATCGATAACAGACACGAAGTTACCTGCTGAGACTATTTTCTAGGTCCAATTATTCGTAGTCAAGTGTATTTATACATGTACATGCATCTATATACACAATAGATATATGCATGTGTGTATATGTGTATGTACAGTGTGTGTATCTGCTAAAAATCTCGTTCAATTTGTATTCATTCCTGGTAAATCCGAATTATTCCTTTTTGTCTAGTATTTTTAAGACATACCGATCTCTTTTATCTACATCTGGAATCTTCCCATTCTTTTTCCATTCATTTTGTTTGCGCTATTTTGTTGTAGTTCGTGTTATATGTGTTGGTTCGTGTCGAGAGAAGAGAATTGTAATATTGGTCTTTTATTGGTCATAGCAATAAATTAGTTGTAGGTATCGGTCTATAATGACTGGAGAGAAAACAGCAGTACCTACGGTAAAAGCACAGGCTTCAACGACCGTATTAGATGAAAAATCGAAATTTCAAGTACCCAGTTGGGCTTCACGACCACCACCTGGATCACATCTGGATGTTTGTAAAGGAGATCAGCTTATACAGGTTAGATCTGACGAATTCCGGTGCAGAACTTGCCACTGTACTTCCAGCAACCCGAATGACCAAGAGTCCTATCTTTTAGAAGTTGATGATCGATGAGAAATCAACTTACTACTTTGGTCGAAATCCGAAGCAAGTCGATTTCGCTGTTGAACATGCTTCATGTTCTCGAGTCCATGCTTTACTACTTTATCATGGAGTGTTGAATCGATTCGCACTAGTGGATATGGACAGTAGTTCGTTTTTATCAAGTTTGATTATCGTTGGAGATAATTCTTATATTCTTGATGGGTAAACACGAAATTCCCAAGGCCGATTTTCTGTTAACCTCGGCCGTGATTGATAATTCGATGTTTTTCTTCAATAAGCAGATATGAGGTTATTATAGAATTTATTAGGATACAATAGCTGACGTTTCGTTGGTTTCGCCTTCTTCAGAGCCGTTCTATAATAACAACTTCGTGTCTACTTATTGAAGAAAAACATCGAATTAAACACGAAATGTTATTTTATTTCTTTATTTACGCACAAGCTGACGTTTCGGCAGATTTTATCCTCCTTAGAGCCTGGAAAGGTCAAGTTGGCCGCAATCTATCCACCAAATGCCTCCATAACCAAACAGAGAAAACGCTAAACTAAGATTTTAGTCACATTAAGCATGGTGTTCTCCACGTGACATATTCGGTAGAAGACCTATAGAAAGCGTTGGTTTTACTAAGAAGTTATTCTGTGTTCAATATGTTTGAAATCTTGGTTTAGCGCTTTTCCTGCTTGGTTTTGGAGGTGTTTGGCTGGGTAGATTGCGGTCAACTTGACCTTTCCAGGGGAGGCGAAATGCGCCGAAACGTCAGATACTGTTGTGTTGTATGTGTGTTTTATACGGAAGTAGACGTCTGCTGTAGAACAACCTCGCCACTGCTGAAAAAGAAATGGACATATTTGTCCTTGCAGAGTTGTGGGAACATTTCTTGTTCTATGGGAGGATATACTATTGGTGTTTTGACATTTCGTTAGTTTAAGGCCACGGTACCTATTTGGGGACAATTCGACTCGAGCCGTTGAGGGTGGTCTTCGTTGATATAGGAACGCCTTTTCATTTTGGAGCGTCAACAAGGAGGTTATTTGGTACTTTATTGTAAAGGAGATTGTTTTAAGAATGTTGACTTTCTATTTACTGCCTATTATGATTCTTCATGGTACGGTATTACGTGTAAAACAACCACAGTGGTGCTGAGTTATTTGCAAAACTCCGGACCACAGGTGTCTGCGGTGGGGAACGAACACTCTGCTACCCCGCGCTGTTAACGCGCTGTTACCCTTTTCGGGAGTTAACGTGTTCACCACCACGCCATGCATGTCCTTTCTTTCTCCTGTCTCTCAGCTAGTTCTATCTATCACTGATATCAGCAATCACATGACAGCGGGATTGATCTGAGGAGCCCAAATCGGCAACAAACCCAGTTAAACTGAGGCAGTAGTTATAATCGTAACTGAGGGACAGGCGAAACGAAGGGCCCGCATGGTGTGGTGGTGAGCGCGTTTCTCCCCTGAAAGAACAATAGCGCGTTCGTTCCTCACCGCAGACACCTGTGGTGCGGAGTTTTGCAAATATCTCAGCACCATTATGGTTGTTATGAGAACGTCGAAATGAGTTATACAACGGTTAACACGGTTTGTGATTATGTTATGTCGCATGTGTGGTCTTAAATGCAACTATAAAAGTAACTTTACTTTAAAGAAGCAACAGATTCGTACGATTTATCATCTATTCGAGTTGTTTCAATGTCTGCTTTTGTACCAGAGCATCCGACTGGCCAAATACTGAATAACCCACGACTTGGTTTCGTTTCCTTGCTGAAATTCGTATGCTAGATTTATTTACTTCAAGGTATTTCACGCTAAGCGATGTATGCATCCCTTTGTTGGAGGAACTTTGTTCATCCATATGAATTGTAGGATTTCTGTGCTAAAAATAAGTTCAGACCATTTCTGTAGTCAAAGAACTGGTGTTAAAATTTCAGAAGACAGATGATTACATGGTTACCAAAAGTGCCCATGATTTGGTGAATGATGGTTAATGAAGCAGTACATCCTAACAAACTCCTAGATTTTTCTTCGTCACTAAAATCACGCAAAGTGAAATCTTGTGATTATGCGGAACTCATACTTTAGGCTTTGCTGCTTTTCCCAAACTTTTAGCCTCCTAGGAATGGTTGATTCGTTAACATCAAGTAATTCCGTGGTGTCGAAATCGCTGTCGGTGTTTGACGGCGGTGAAGAGTCGTCAATATTAAATAAGAATTAAGAGCTACCAAGTCTTCGAACGATATATGGTCATAATCCTTTAGCGTCGTTAATCACCTGAATTATAGGCGTTCAACGTTTCTGTAGAGGTAGGTGCAATCGGGTGAATCTATCACGCATGCGTTGCTTATTTATGAAGCGATATTACATCTTGGAATTAAACTTGTATCGTGCGGTTGTTTTGCACTGCTCATCTTGGTCACTAAACTGGTCATTAGCAAATGAATATGCCTAATACATTGCTTATTATGTCTAGCATTTCACAAGTTTTGTAAGCACTGGCTTTCCACTATAACGTGTCGCAATTTTATTTGATTTGAAGTTTTCATTGTTTAAAAATTCTATCTGCTTCCAATTCTTTAACTTTAATCCAAGGCGATACTTCAGCATCGGGATTTCCACTCGTTATCGGTTGTGCAAATCGCAGTACACTATTCATACGTCTCATTTCTACGCTTAGAGGGAAAATTATCTAAAAGTTATATCTCGATCATACCAGTTCAAATGTGATTGGCGTCTAATGTATCATTTGCTGGTCCACACGGGATTGCTCTGGAACATTCTTGGAATTTTCTTCGGATCATCAATACAGTTTCTTGCTTCTAAATGTTATTCTACATAGCAGATAATGGACGCCATAGAGTATCATTTTATGCAAGAATTAGTGGTACATAGACCTGATTCATAACGGAATTGACAGATTGTTGGATGAAGTACCTAACAGAGTGGTATTTCATGGATCTTTTCACACGATAGATCGTGTTTCACATAACTTCGAAGCCCTGTGATTTATCTGAGGGATGCAAAGTACCATTTTATCTCACCGTATCATGCGTGACACGTACACCAGAATGAGTGTCCACCCGATCGTCACCAATACTACAAGTAGGAGAACTGCCGAGGTAGCTGGCCTGCCTTCTATATGGCAAATTTTGCGAGAGTGCTAGGATCTCGACCCAAAAGATAGGTGGAAGTCCATCCTAAAGCTTTCTTGCATCTTGGTTCTTCACATCACATGGCTGGTCATCATTGCTTCGTTTTTTACCTGCATTCGCGGTCACAAACAGGGATTATGCCTTAGGCTAACTTCCACAAATTGCCACCTTCCGATAAGGTTTTAAAAAAATTCCACTGTATTCCTCATTAGCCAGTGCTCAGTGTTCTTAGTATGGTTAGGTTATTGGCATTCATCTTTATTGTGTAGCAAAGCCTCAGCGCATATATGTCTGTTTATCGGTGGGTTTTTTGAAATACTAGAAGAGAAGATGGCCGGTGTTGCTGCCAGTCTCCAATGAAGTAAGTACCTTATTGCCATCCTTCATTGAATAATGAGTTTCTCTTGGAATCCTGTTTCCCATCTACACACGATTCCCATGCTTGTTTTGCTCTTTGTATAATCTGTATGATTGCATCTTGCTATAATTTTGCAACCTTACTAGTGTACATTATTTGTGTTTACATCTGAAAGTATTGGTTTTATAATTTATCGCATTGCACTGAGAAATGCATCGTCTTATTAAACCCCTCTGATGGTGAGGGAAATGTAAAAACTGTGTTTTCTTGGTTGGTGTATCAGTAGTAGAGAAACCTATCGGTTATGCGTCCTCTCCTCGGTTGTGGACGGCGGAGAGGATGGTATCCAAGACACTGGAATAGGTTCCAATGACTTTTTCTGCAACATGGTTCTTTACGAATGAGATCTTTGCTCGAGTCTGAACTGTTTGCTTTACTTTTTGGAATTTTTAAAAACAAACTAGGGTAATCTCTATTTCAAGGATGTCTATGTTGAGAGAAGTATGTATACTAGCTTAACCTTTTTATTTACTGCCTATTTTTTTTAACGGCAGGGTATGTTGCGAAATATGACTTCTATAATGCTGAGATAGTTGCAAAACTCCGGACCGCAGGTGTCTGCGGTGAGGAACGAACGCGCTATTGTCCTTTCCGGGGAGTAAGGCGTTCACCACCACACCATGCGGCTCCTTCGTTTCGCTTACCTTCGCCCGAAGCGTCTCCAACCACAGTGCTACACACTCCTCGACGTGGACTAAAATAAACCATCAGAAAGAGAATGACCCATATAGAGCACGTATCGAGCATTTGAGGAGCTGCGTATGATTGTATTAAATACACACTGTTCATTATCTGTTAGTAGACGATTTGCGTCCAGTTATGAAGTTGTGGAAATAGATTCGTCGGAATTTTTGTTTTGACATCTGAAAGTTTAACCTTGTGAACTTGTCGGAAATTCAGCATATGTTATAGTTCAGTTTTGTAGATTGCAAGCACATGAACTAAGGCTGAGAGAAGGGTTAAACGAAGGGCTTACATGGTGTGGTGGTGAACGCGTTAACACTCGGAAAGGGCAATAACGTGTTCGATCCCCCCCTCCCCCCGACACCTGCGGTCCAGAATTTTGCAAATATGTCAGTATCACTGTGGACATAAAATAAGCTCTGTATTGATATATAGTAGTACAGCGTTCGGAAAAAGATATTACTGCTATTACCATATCTAAGGAAAATCCATAAGTTGTCATTAATTTGCGGATTTTTATAAGCTTTAGAACTAATTGTTTCTCTTTGCTGGTCAGTGGGTGTATTATTTCAGAACTGTGAACAACGCGTTAAATGTGGCTATCACGTTGTCTTTGTATGTACACGTTAGAATCTTCGTAGATACATGTTGAAGTAACTAAGTTAGCAGGAGTTATCATTGATTGTACAGAATTTAAATCATAGATCTGAGATAACCACGTGTTAGCTTATCAGTGAAAATACATCTTGGATTTGAAACAAATTTTCGTGATTTCGTAATGTTTATTCGGGCTCTGTTATGGCAATTTTTCGAAACCGCTTCGTATTCTATTCTCTGTTTTCGCCCTACTTAACAAGAGGATCTACTAAACTAAAATTAGCTGAGAAACAGGTAAAACGAAGGATCCGCATGGTGTGATGGTGAACGCGTTAGCTCTCGGAAGGATAATTGTGCTTTCATTCTCTATGGCAGACACCTGCGAGCCTGAGTTTTGCAAATATCGCAGCATCATTATAGCAAAGGATCATTTAGTGTTATCAGAAGCTATATGTGTATCCTTACACTGAGCTCATTCCTTTGTGCTGCTTCGTCGTTTAGAAAGTAGTGTGTAAGCAAGGTAGCTTCAATATAAGGTTATTGAACTTTATTGAAACTATCTGAAAACCAGATTATTGAAAACCCAGTATATAGTATATTTCGGGAAAGTTCTCGCTTAAAATTGAAGCAAGGAAGACTTGAAGCTAAATCACTCCGTATGTTCAGGTATACACTACGGTTAAAATTAATGCAATCGAAGGAGAATGAAGACGAGGAGAAAGAGAAGATGCCTAGTGAGCAAGAATTAGAGGTTTGATTTATGTTTCTTGCAAAGGAAATATTTTCCGTCAATATGGGCATGTTTTACATTGTTGTTATTAATCTAATATACTTGGATACTTCAATGGCCCGTCCTCACTGAATGTGCTGGCCGCTGCATAATTTCCACTTCTTTTCGGAGTTTTACTGGTTTAATCATTGTGGTTCCCTGGAGTCCTTAGGTCAGCCTAGCGAAAGTCTGCCCCAGGACGTCACCATCACAGAAAGTCGCGGCCCTTATGGATCAAAGGGAGATTTGCTACCATGCGACTAGTTTGATACCAGGACGGTGGTGGGTCGTGGCATTGGTTTACCCTTAACTGGGCTTCCTGAACGAAACCCTCACAACTTGGGAAGCCCTGTTGGGGGTCGAATCCCCCGCTGCACATCACAGCCGACATCCAGGAACACCTTCCAGCCACGATGAAGTAAACCGTTTGGAGGATTCGTGTGGTATAGTGAAGGGTTTTATAGATTAAATTACTAGATCATAGTCTGGAAAATTTGAGAACTTCTGGTACAGTTTATCACTAAAATGACTTTGGAAAGAATGTGGTAGAGCATTTTTACTAACTATTACATATTGATGGTTTTGGTCCTTTTTAACGGGGAACTGGTCAACTGCAAATCGTTATCTAGGGTTTATTAGCGAGAAATTTGGATAGTGCTAGCAACAGTTTGTTCCGTTCACTCTGTGACACTTGGGGAAATGTTTCTGTTTAACTAACCAGGTTGTCTTAGAAGTGATAGATGTGCAATCTAACGATTTCGTTGCAAGCTACACGTGTTGAAGTTAATATGCGTATCACCACTATTTCTTCGGTTTAGAATGTGACCGAGTACAATACAGCTCTGAATCGACGTATTCCACAACTTCCAATATCAGCCGAAGAAGCGCGCCGAAAAAAGCGTCCGCGCGGTAACGTCGCTTTCATTGAACAAGAGGAGATTATCAATCCGGGTTGGTTTGCGAGTTATTCTAGGGAATGCAATAAATTAAAGCGATTTAAGCGATTACGTCAAAGCCTGTTTGACTGTCAGTGCTTGTTGATGGCACCGTTAGGGTAAAAAAATGGGTGAGAGAAAGGCAAAGCGAAGGTGCAAAGGTGGCCTCAGTGCTGCAGTGACAGATAACACGTGAGTCTCCGGGAAAGGTAATTGCGGGTTTGAATCTGGTCTAGGTTCCAAGTTTTGCAAATGTCTCAGCATTATTGTGGTTGTCAGTGGTTCGCTCCTGACCGCTCTTTGTTAATCAGTAGATGTATTGGTAGGGAAGAGTGAAACACCAACCTCTACATCAACGGATTTCTGAAAGAATGTGAACTTTTCTATCTTTGCAAATTATTTTTTTACCAAGTACTTTGTGCCACCATTGTAATGAAATACAAACACAATGCGAAACTTCTTTTTAGAGGATGTTGATCCAACAATTGGTCGCTTCCGAAATCTTGTAGCAACTGCTATTATATCGAATAATCCCGCTAAAAGAGTAGCACCAGAAACGAAAGGACATGAACCACCTCGCAAAGTGGGTTCTTGCTACAAAGAGTTTATATAAGTTTATTTGAGGTCTCCTGTGTTACAGTTAAGTTCTATTGTCCGATGCATTAATTATTATTATGCAGGAGTGTCTTCAATAAATACGGCTTTACTCATATATTCGTAATATAGCGCGATTCAAAGATGCATAGAATAGATGCATGCATTACCAGATCGTGCGACCATTCCGGGACGTTTCCTTATCGTCACCAATGTGTTCGACGCTAGGTGGCATGTCACTAAACGCTGCTCCGGATTTGGAATTGTATAGTAAAACATTACCAGAACCAGGAATGCATAATAGTGAGTTTGATCATGTCTTGTCATTTGATTTTGTATAAACTGGTTCTTTATTTCTTTATTTGTTATTTACAAACTTATTTGAAAAAATAGCTTATTGTTATTATTGGGAACTAAACTTTCTCGTCTCCTCAGTCTAGCTCCTTTATAGTATTGCTTTATCGTAAGCTTTTCCCATTGAAGAACTTCGATGACAGTCTACAGTGCGCTAAGCAGTCTTGTATTTCTGTATTTCTATATTTCCTTTTTTTGGCAAATTTGAGCTATTCATGAAACCATATGTGAGTAGCTATGAAAATTTGGTTGAGAAGATCATCAAAAACACCAGACAAACACAGCATGACTGTGGCTTGCGAAGAATGTTGCTTCTTATTTTGCCAATATAACATGAGAACGACAATCTATGCCTCCATAGTTTTTTTGCGGGTTCTCTTTATAGTTTTTTTATTCGCTGTTAAACAAAAATTTACATAGGCCGTGAGAGAGAATGTTTTATCGCAACCGTCATGTTGTACTGTGGTGGAGTGCCGTCAATATGTTCAGCTGTTTCAAGCTCTCCTTTTTGATCTACGTGATGAACGTCAGTTGAGCCGGTTTTCATACCGAGCCAGTGTTGACGCGCTAATGTTTCCGTGTGTTAGCCACAGTCATTCTTCCCAACTGGAAGCAGTTTGATTGGCTGCAGCGATTCCTGCAATTTGTCAGTGTAGCGAAAGAAGACAATTAAGCAGGACGGCTCATTTTTAATAACAAGCGAAGCTAATCGTATACGAAAGGTTAGCTCCTCCAGTTAGAATTTCACGTGACATTTCGGACGTTGTAGGTATTTTCCTAGAAATCTATCATTAGAGAAGATGCATAAGTTGTTTTAGTAGTTTCCCTTTTCGAAGTCTGACATGCTCCTTTCGAAGTCTGGCATGCTATATTTTTGGTGAGAAACCGTATAACAGTTGATGTGGATAGAAGGAGACCTAAATTTCTGATGAACGTATTACTATTTCTCGCCGTCACACTTACTGATGGTCTTACTTGACTTTAGGGAAAGTTCATAATCAAAGTAGAAGACAAGCATAACCTTGTTGTTTCATAAAAACGTGACCCTTGCGAAATTGATAACTGTCGTCGTCTCTGCCAACTTTTGTTGTCTGCGAACTTGTCATCCGAGGTCTTCTCGATAGGAGTCACAGAAAATGACGTAGAGCAGCTACGCAGGCAAGCAGGATTCGAAAAGTATTCATTCAGATCGAGGTTTATGGACTTCGATAGTTAATCGAAACAGCTTGGGTAGAAGCTTTGGACAATGTCTATGCTGTAGTACACGAATATAAAGAGAAAGATTAGAGAAGACTATGTTATCTCTCCAAAAATATTTGTAAAAATTCTCGAAAACGAATGCGATAACTGGAGTGAGACCTCATGGGAGTGAGAAACGATAGTAAGTAAGTTCAACATCTTCACCTTGCTGGTAATATCATGTTGTAATGTCAGTCATTAGGCCAGCGTAACAGATACCGGAGACTTCATCTTCCTACTGGACTATGATTCTGGTCACGTTAAGTTACACATCGGAATCCTGGACGCTACGCAACAAAAAAAGAACACTAAGTGCTGTCGCACGTGCAATCGACAGCTTGATGCCAGAAATACTTGATATCACGTAAGTGAGAGAGGCAGACTTCGAAGTTACGACCTGTATCAACGATCAACGATCGGAGACACCAAAATATCGAAAATCAGGTGGTGCGAGCAAGTGATGCGTTTCAATGGGAGTCGCTGGACAGAAACCGTTAGTGGTTTGTCTTACGGACATCAAGCGTCCAGCAAGAAGACCACCAACCTGAGTTTGGAATTCTTCATCAATATCCTAGAAATTGGAAATGCGTGTTGCTGAACGAATACCTGGAGCGATTAGAACCTGCTGATCTGCTTTTGGATGTGTAAGGGACAAGCGAATACTCTCTTGGTGTCGATTTATTGACTAACGGCAGTAGCAGAATAGCGGGACGGTGTTATAGGATGGCAGACCTCAAAATTATCTCACTATCGATTATTAAGCTAACACGAGGCTGACAAAAATGAACTGTTCGGCTGACGATTTGACGTCTTGGTCTTTTGCAGAGCCCTGTCGTTGTCGCATCGAGTCGAATCTAGTCAACTCGATTACCGATTGAATGAAAAATCTCACTCGACGGTGTTTTCTTACACAGAATGGATGGATGTTGGTCGATTACATCCACCCAATATGATCTGCACTTTCAGCCGCAGTGCATCCTGCAGCACTCCGTGTTTCACTACCTGGTATGCAGCGTGACAACATATTGTCTCATCTCACTACCTATCTCATTTTTTTAAATTTTATTTTTATTTGACACATTGCATTTATTATGCGGATCTCAGCACTTCTTGCATTTGATTCGTCTCAAATCCATCATCCACGAAAATCTTCCAACATTTCGTGTCTTTCCTCGGTTATTGATTAAGAAATTTCGTCTTCTATGTAAATGTCGTTGAATGCCGATCGAGGTGATTTTCCATGTACTCTTGGGAGATCCGAGCCCAGCAGTCTACGCGTGGATTGAAATGGGTGAGCTTGTCCCAGACATGTCAAGCACTAATTTACCGATCCCGGACGGATAAGAGGCGCAGTGATCTTGGGGCTGTGTCAAATGATCTTGGGGCTGTGTCAAATTAGCACCGTGCTCCTGAAGAACGGCGTTAGAACGGCATCACTGCGCTAGCCGTTCCTTGTAGTCCTGTGGTTTCCCAAAAAAACCGCCCAAGATGGTATACGTTTTAGAGAGGGTGAAATAGTGTATTTTTGCATAAACCAGCTTCGATAATTGTAGAATTCACTTGATATTTCATCTTCGTTATTTGTGAATTTTTTCTAAGAGATTTCTGTTATCTTTAAGTGTTCCCACTTGGAAGTTTTTCAGTACATCCGCATGTGGTTACAATGGATAGTGATGAACCGCATAAGAAGAAATACGCAAAGGAGTCATGGCCTGGTAGAAAACCAACTTCTGGGGTTTTGTAGATCTTTTTTCATTTCTTAAGTGTTGTAGCTTATCTATACATACTAAGATTCATCTTTTATTCTATTTCGGCCGTATTATTTCTGAACAAGTAAAGTTATTTCCTGTTCAGTGAGAGCCATGGCGTTAGTTTCATGCTTTGTTTTCGCATGGACCCTGCTAAGTATGGTCGATGTATGTTCAACTTGTTACTGTTTTTGTTACTACCGTTTTGTAACTAACGACACTTGTACTGATTACTGATGTTCTTTCATATAATTGTTTGTAAGGATCTGAAGGTGACGGATTTGAGAACTAATCGTCAAGACAATACATGTACCTAATTTATGAATAAATTCAAATTTTTGTGAGATACGTGCTAACAGTTCTACTTTGGTGATGCCTTGGCTGTGCGTACTGTTTTATTGATTTATGAGTAGCGATATGTGGTATGATGATGCTACTTTATAAGCCTTCAAACATAAAGTTACAAATAAAGAAATTAGGACGTAATGGACGATGGCGATGAGTCCACGGAGATGACGCCCGATGAAGCGTTGCAATTAATCAGAGGTGAAGTATTCTTTACTGCGATTACTATTCGTCCGTCCGGGTTATTTTGGGTGGTCCATAACCTAAAAGTTACGGAATGCGGTGTGACTATTAGGGTTTTGAAGAAGACTGATCGATTGTTAAGAGTCTAAGCGGATCGTTTTAACAATGATAACGCATTATGGTGTACATCAGGTAAGAAACGCGAATGGAAGCTGTCAGACTTTTTTGACCATTAATCATAGGACAGGTCTTACTTATCCAGACACGACGAACCCGGTAGGATGAGAGTCGACTATGGTCGTTGACTTCGTTTTGATTTTTAGCTCCGGAAGCAATCATGGAACCGACTATAGTCGAGTCGTTACGTGTTTATTTGGAGGAGGGATGTGGTTGCACTGACACCGCGATTGATGGACTTGTTTCGGGGTATCGTGCATACGCTCAGGTACCAAACTTTCTTTTGTATCGGCTTTGGTAGAGGCTTTTTCGAAGGAGGTGATAGCAGCTAGTGGGCGACTATTACTGCAGTTATTTGGTCAATGTAAAATTCATAGGTAGCACTTGAAGTGTTATTGTGCTTCTTTATTGATTTTGCTTGTAAAACCAGCAGTTATGGATAACTTCAATAACTGTTGTCTCTTTATTTTTTAATGTAACTAGGTCCAAAGGAGCGGATAGCACAGTGTGGTGGTGGCAACCATCGCGACCATGGTGCTGGTTCGACGCCGCTTTGTCTAGGAAAAGTTCATTCTCTGCAGTCTATGTGGGAACGCTCTATCCCGGCTATCCCAGGACTACAGTCTACTGTGCGAATCCTCGCACTTCTCACATTCGATTCGTTTCCTCGTATCAATCATCGTGTAAGGTGATCTAAGTTTTGCGTATGTGTTCGGCTGCTGCTTGAGGATTTTCATTTTATCGTGAATGATGGTCGAATCGATTCCCACTGAAGTCCTAAGATAGCCGGACTACAGCGTTTTCAGTTAGATTGCAGAGAGTGATTCCTTCCCGGACAAATCCGGTATTAATTTCCCGACCTCGGAGGAGTGAGAGGCCTGATTAGCCAGAGGCGGGATCGAACTAGCACCGTGGTCGTCCCTCCAAAAGTATCTTTAGTGGGGAACGAACGCGCTATTATCCTTTCCGGAGAGTAACGCGTTCACCACCACACCATGCGGGTCCTTTGTTTCGCACGTCTCTCAGCTATTTCTATCGATCTTTTTGCCACAGCAATCACCCGTCAGCGGGGTTGATCTGGGGAGCGCAAATCGGCATAGAACCCAGTTAAGCTATGGCTGTAGTTGAAATCACAATGTTTAACGTTTTTAACAAAGGACTCGCATGGTGTGGTGGTGAACGCGTTACTCCCCGGAAAGGACAATAGCGCGTTCGTTCCCCACCATAGACACCTGCGGTTCAGAGTTTTGCAAATATCTCAGCAACGTTGTGGTTGTATTTCGATTAGTAACCTGCCATGAAAATTATAGAAGGCAAAAAACAAAACGTTAAACACAGTATCTTTAGTGTTTCTCATTGTTTTTCCACTTTTTGTTTTCGATTTCAGTCAGTCAATATAATGTCGGATTGGTTGGTGGCTCTAGGCGATGTTCCACCGGAAGATATTACACAAGTTGCCCCAGTGAAGAAGTCAAAGAGAGGTCGAAGAGGTGCGAAGCAACCAGCTAAGAAAGTGGAGGAAGGGAAAGCGAAAGAAGAGGAAAAAGTGAAGGAAAGCGAAATGACAAAGAGTCCAATGAAAAGGCATGAGACAGAGAAGAAGCTAGAGCCTTTTTATGGCAAACTGGGTAGGTGTTTTCTAAACGTATGCTTTTTCATTAACTCTATTTAAATTTGTTTAAGAGCATCAAAACATTGAAGAACATTGGATCATGAATACAAGTGCATTAATGGCTTTTCCTCTTTTCAAGTTTTGAACTAAATATACGCTGCAAAATAAACAATGTTTTGACTTATTATTTACTGCCTGAATTTTTTAACAGTAGGGTATATTACGAAACATAACTTCAGTGCTGAGATATTTGCAAAACTCTGGACGGCAGATGTTTGCGGTGGGGAATGAGCGCCCTATTGTTCTTTCAGGGGAGAAACGCGCTCACCACCACACCATGCGGGCCCTTCGTTTCGCCTGTCTCTCAGTTACGATTATAACTACTGCCTCAGTTTAACTGGGTTTGTTGCCGATTTGGGCTCCTCAGATCAATCCCGCTGTCATGTGATTGCTGATATCAGTGATAGATAGAACTAGCTGAGAGACAGGAGAAAGAAAGGACATGCATGGCGTGGTGGTGAACACGTTAACTCCCGAAAAGGGTAACAGCGCGTTCGTTTCCTACCATAGACACCTGCAATCTGGAGTCTTGCAAATATCCAAGCGCCATAATATCGCTAGCATCGAAATATTTTTGCTGAATTTTTTATTGCAGTGACAATATGGGACGCAAAACTTTTCCAGAGGCAGCAAGAACTGTGGAAAACACACTGGCGACGTTGATTGTGAAACATTTTTCACCAGACATAGCCGATACAATCTTCGAAGACGGAGGAGTGATCGAATGGCTTCCGGAGCTAATTAACCATCGGTAAATATTTCGGACAAATACTGTTTAGGCTGAAAAAATCACTTAATTGCGATCTGTGGAGTTTTATTTTGGAAAAAAAAACCCCACTGGGATTTAGTGATTTTTCCATACTGGGTCTCACCCTAGGTGTTATGTGGAATGCGAATGGTGGCAAAAGGATTATTGTGAGAAATCACTGGGTATTTTCCAGTGAGAATGGTATAATTTCAGAGTTATTTGACATCAACAAGTCCGTACAGTATTCGTAGTGCTAAAATGTGGATGTCAGTGAAGGGTTTAGGTTGGCATTCTGTTTAGATTTTGGATGTGTCAAATGGATTCCTGCTTTCGGTGCCATCTAACTTACAACATTTTAGACGATGGCGAACACTTCTATACGAACTTATGGATCAATATCCAAACTGCCTGATGCTTAACTTTGCAGTGAAGCTGATCTCAGATGCTGGATTCCAAACTGAAATAAGCACAGTGAGCTCAGCAGCGCAGCAGGTGAGTTACATTAAACAGTTTCTGAAATTTTTAATGAGAAGATGGAGACCATGGTGCATCGAAGTTCTTCACTTTTAATGAAAGCCCAGACCATCCACCAGAGCTCTGGATGGGTTTCACTGCTCTCATGATCATTTGAAAAATGAAGACGGTAAAAGTAAAAGTTTGTATGGTTTGGAGGGAATGAAGATCGAAGAAGTACTGTAGCCTAATATTTTGTCGAATGGTTTTATGGTTTCAGCTTGACATATTCTCCAGAGTGTTGTTGACTTCAGTCGACGCAGTACTTTATGAGCATCGGAAGGGATGTCTCACAGCGGCCTACGAGAAAGCTTTTGGAGAATTGGTGTGCTCCCTTATCAATTTTCCTTGATTGTTTTTGTTTTTCTGGAGTGTGCATTATTATGGTGGTGGCGTGTGTGAAAGTTGCTTAAACCTTCTACAGTAGCAATTTCTAATCGGCCATCTATTTTTAAGTTGATTTTTCACCCAACTAGAAAACTGTACACAACCTATACTGCGTTTGAACCACGTCTTAATGTTTCGCCATCATATATAACGTGTACCCCGATTGTACAGCTCAGATGTTCGAAATGTATCCCATATTCGAAATCTAGGAGCATGTAGACATAGCGAACACACAGATGCACGGGTCATATAAGAGGAATCACAGATGATAGGTTGACAAAAAGAATTATGGAGTAAACTCCACATAGATGCCAGGTGTCCTCTTGGATGACCATCTACACCATGAGCGACATGTTTGTGGTTAACGTAAACCACCTTCCTGTAGCTCTGAAGAACGCTGATTCATGATAAAAAATAAGTAAGAAAATAAAAGATAAAATAAAAAGGATAAAGCTCTCGGCGCTGATTAATCGCTGGGGGATGCGCAATGCATTTGACTTCATTAAGCATTGCTGGAGGTAATTGAATGCATATCTGGCGTTTACAATGACTCGTGGTGGCCTACCGATGTATGGAGCCATTGGTGCTATCCTCCCAGATAGATCTATTACCAATTTGCCAATTCAGAGGGATGGAAGACGGTGAGCATGGGGCGCCGGTATCGATCCAATGTGTATCGCAAGGCGCCTCCGATCGCTGCACAGTACGTGCCTCTAGTAACTCATAAGAATGGGAACAATTATCGGCATTCTATATATAGACAGCTGGGACCAGGAGCATATTTTTTAACGCTACTGAATTACAAACTCTTTCGGAGTAAGATGAATGAGATATTTCATTTTTTAAAATTATTCTTTCGCCATTAGTGCGTTCGGGAAGCTGGTCGACCTCATACGTGATTGCTATCTTGTATATGCCAGAGTGAACAGGACACCTCCAAATCATTTACTCGAAACCCAGTAACCAAATCCACGTACGGGTTGGATGCAAAGCGCATACACACAAGCATACTTATGTATGCACCAACATGATTCATGTCTATGGTAAGGCGGTCCCATTTGGTGGACATTGGGCGCACCACTTGGCTCCGGATTATTCCCCGGTGAAGTGGTTGGATGTAGTTCCAGTAAAGCAACAGTTTTGATTTAATTTAGTACTTTTATCCTTTCCTCCTTCACTTTTCTTCTTTAAGTTTGGCTTTAATTTCAAGTGAATTTAGGTGCGCGTCGTATGTCAAGCCGAACACACGTACGTCTATACAATGGGTTTATTAAAGGTGCGGTTTTTTTTCACAAATGGTATGCATTTGTTCTCTAACCTATCCGTTTTTAAAAAGCACAGGTTTTTTGTAGTTGTGTCTGATCCTTCAGATTAAGTGCACATTAAGTGTAGGCAAGTATCGAACTTCAGTTCTTTCAGAACTAACATATTTTTTTCATCATTCGGTATATAATGATACGCACGCTCTCTTTTATTGAGAATTTGAAGAGAAACTCATGTGGCTATGAAGTAGATTGTATTGTATTGTTTTGTGTGAAGCGTTCTTTGTTAAAACTTTATATGTGTAGGTTACATTTGTATAATTTGCAGTAATTCTATGCTGTCTCTCCTAACGGTTTACCGCCTCATCGCAGCTGGTAGATGTTCCTGAGTGTCGGGTTTGCGACGTACTGCGGGAGATTCGTCCCCTTCCCCTTCCCTTCGCCCCACGGCAGGGCCTCTCAACCTAAGAAGGAGTTCGACGTTTCCATCAGGAAGCCGTACTAAGACTAAACGAACACCAGGATTCACCACTGTCCTGGTCCTGGTATCAAAGTCGCATGATAGCAACTCCGTTTGATCCACAAAGGCGGCAACTGCCCGTACTGGTGACGACCTGGGGCTGACTTTGACCGGGTTGGCCTTGGGACTCTAGAGAATTACAATATGTAAACCAGCAAAACTCTGAAGAAATGAAAAGTATGCTGCGGTTCGCACAGCTAGTTAAGACGGACGGGCCATCCAAGTGTCCAAATGTTCTCTACTGTCAGGAATTTATTAAAAAAAGATTTATTGTAGAGTTGTTGGAATCTAGCAGATAAGCACTTAAGAATGAACTGATATCGTTGCAATTTAATACCTGCTTTTTGAGCCTTTGTTTACCGTGCTAATGAGTTGGGTTTTCGCTAAAATTTGTCAGATCATTAACTACAGGAAGCCAACTTTCTGTACAGTATTGTATTGCATTGTGGATATTATCAAAAAATTAAAAAAAGACTAGTTTGTTTTTAAGTAGGGTTTCCGTCTGCTCACTCATCTGCTTTAGGCGGTAGGTGCGGCTGAAGGCGGTCGTATTCTGGCCGCCTCCGAGCAAATCGCCGAGTCTTTGCGATCTGAAATGGAAGGGCGAGAACACGAGACGACAGCAATACGAACGGCGTTAGCGCAAACAGCTGACGATCAGGTAACACTGAAGAAAGTTGTCAATTAATAATGTTGGTAGTCCACTTTAGTGGCAAAGATGACGGCATATAATGAACTGAATCTACCCTGGAACTCCATTTTGGAGTCTTCAATGTTTTTTTTCTAAACATTGACAAACCTTTGATAATTCGTTGCTTAACTCTTTAATTATTTGAATTTGAATTTTTGAATTGAATTTGAATTGAATTGATTGATTGATTTGAATAGAGGAGTTAAATGGATTGTTATCTTTCTTGAAAGGTCCTATATTCAGTGTCTTTGAAATGGTTTTTGGGATTCAAAGAGAAATGCACACTGAAGTTCATCCCTTATTTGTCCCATGTACGGTGAAAAAGTTCAACCTTTCCGAGGAATATATTGCGATTACAAACTTAAGACGACTAAAGCAACATACTTCCGTTAAGCTACAATAAAATAGAAATCTCATCTTGTTTTCAAATGTGATCTGAAATGTTGCCGTTGACGAGAACGAAAGTCAAGGGTCAAGTCTGACAAGAAGTTTGCCTACTCGTAAACCGCAGTGACTAAAATGAATAGCCAAGCTAACAATAAAAGAAAGATCAAATACCATATTATTGCTTTAGTAGTTATGCTAACTGCTGTCTACTACTACTGCTAGTATGGATAGATCTCATAGATTATTTCTATAATGTTTCTTCTCATTCTAAGGTGGCTTCACATTTTACTCAAGCGCTCCTAAATATGGTCAGCAGGTGTGAGCTGAATCCTGCCGATATGACAATCATTTATGATGTAAGTTTTCCTTCATTGTATTTCTAGTTCGGATATAATAGTTTAATAGTTTTCTTGGCCCAGGATCTAACTCAGAACCCACGTGCGCCATTTGGCGTGACTTTTCGGAATGAATACGCGCAATTCTTCCTCGACTGTGGGCTTTCCGATTTTTTGACAATAAGAAATAATTTTCAGTAACTAGAGTGCTTTAAGGGTTGTGAGCATAACAGCATTGTAGAGGAGCCTTTGCTATGTCGCCCTATGGGCATGAATGATATGTATCATACTATTTAGTGTCATTATGGCCCATTATGCAAATATATTAGTGTTTTTTGCTCCCTGTGTTGAGTCTGTTTCGGTGTTTTTTGTGTCTCCACATTCCATATAACCCAATTACCAATTAGAACGAACTGACTTGCTTGGATGTTTGAGCGGTCTGTCTTTATGAGTTATGTGAACCTCAGTACATGTTCTATCCGTTTCTTTGCCGCGAAATCGTCGTCTGTGGTATTAGCTTGATTCGTGCATGGTGGCGCGTGCTAGCCTCATACCGTGATCTGTAAAAAAATTGTAGCAGGGGGTACAGCTGTTTGACTTTGGTTATCTGCTTAACGTGTAGGTGTTCGTCCCAGAGGGCGCTAGTATCGTCGTGGGGTTCACTGTATAGCTCTTTCGTCCATCTGTCGTCTGTTCTCATTATATAATCGATCTATCCATGTTTCTATTTATGTGTGATGCTTCTAATTCCGGATAAATATTGTATGTACCGGTTATAGTTCAGAAGACATGGTTCGAGCACTCTGTGAATAGTGCGGAGTATTCTTGATGTGATTGAAGTATCAACTCATGTCCCTACAGCACAGCATAACAAAGCCCTGGGAAAGCCACTGAATCGAAAAGGTGAAAGCGGGTTTTCGATTTTTTCGCTTTAACACCATGGGTTTTTCATGAGCTGGGTCTTCTTTCTATTTATGCGCAGTCCGATCTTTTTTCCGGCTTCGTTGAGCTCATTGATCATCGTTTCTGCTTCGCTAGTATTTTTGAGAAAATGACGATGTCGTCGGCAAAACGAACGTTTGATGGGAATATTCCGTCAGTTCCTATGCCTTTCCGATATCAATCGGATGACTTCATTATACACTGCAATGCGGCGCTAAACAGCTTTGGCGATATTGTGTCGTCATATCCAACCCTTTTCCCTATGGGTATGGTAAGAAGTTGATGAAAAAGCTGTATTTTGGTAGTGCTGTTCCAATCAGGTATTCTTATGTTGGACGAGTCTACTTCTTAGTCGACGATCGCAGATGGGATTGCATTCGTTTTAATACTTTCACATGTTTTTTCACAGTCGACAAAAGTCAGTATTCAAGATATTCAAGGTATTAATAGTATCATGTAAGGTATTATAAGGGCAAATGGTATTCAAGTCAAATTTCTATGAATCTGGACACGGTTTTGATAAGTTCCATGCAGCAAAGCACCTGTCGAAATCCTGCTTGCTCCACTGGTTGCTCCTCATCCAATGTCTTTGATGTGTACAACAGGATAATCTTCGTGAAGAGCTTGCAGAGTACACTCAGCAGACATCGGGTGGTAGTTGCGAAGATCGCTTCGGTCCCCTTTCTCGGGCAGTATAACCGTGTTCCACTGTTCCGGGAATTTTTCCTTTTGAAGGTGGGTTGTACATGGTTTGCGAGAAGTGCATATAGATAGTGGCTTCCAGCTCTATAGAATGTGGCGGTTCTATTACCGGGTCATGTAGGTTGTGCCTTTTTTACATGGTTTTTACCGCAACTCAAACCTCAGAAGGAAGATTTCCAGGTGGTTTTTTTTTCCATCGGGGATTGTGGAACGGGAAAAATTAAGCTACTAAAGGAAGTGACAGTTAATTCTTAGTCAAATTATCGGTCAATACTTACTTGGATACATGGACGGTACGTCTTCATAAGTTGTGCGAGTCTCATAACGAGTCCACAGCGCATTTGCCACTCGTTTCTTTGCAATCCTCGTCCATGGTGGTGGTTTTGTTCGAGCATTGTAATGCGTGCGAGTCTCATAAAGAAATCTGTAAAATAACTGTAGTTGCGGGAACAGCTGATTAACACTTTTTAAGAACATGTCCACCCAACGTCTAGGTGGCCTTCCTAGAGGACGTTTGCATTCTCGTGGAGTCCACTCTACAGTTGTTTTCGTCCATCTGTCGTTTGTTCTTCTCATTATGTGACCGGCCTATCTATGTTTCACTATCGATGTATATTCTCCTGAATCTCGAAGATGTGACAAATTTCGAACATCGGAGCTTGGCATTTCGGCTTGATATTGAGAGTACCGGCTATATTTCAGAAGTTATCACTCAAACGCTCTGTCAATAAACTTTTGCAAAAAGGGATTTTTACTAAATCACTAAGTCTAGAGAATGGTTTTTTTGTCTCACCCTACTGCTCTTGCCTCCTTTCGATTAGCTATGGAATGAACATACGCAGTGGAGTAGAAAATATCTGGAACAGTAGATTGAAAATGAGCACTTTAGTGCCCATATTCCTTCTGGTTTAGACCCGATCAGTGTCCATACTGGCCGTTTCAGGTTAAATAGCTTAGGAATGACAAGCAGTGGAAGCACTTTATGCTTCTTTTACATTAGTAAATGGGTTCAAATTTTAGTCATAAAGCGGAAGCATAATGGTAAATGGATAAAGAATAAAGCGCTCGGCGTTGATTGAGGGATGCGCCGTGCACTCGGCTTCACTTAAGCATCATTAGAGGTGCTTGGTTGTATATCCGATCTTTATAATGACTCGTGGTCGCCTACCCATGTATCAAGCCATTGCTTTTATCCTCCGAGTCAAATCTGGCACCAATTTTCCGACCCCAGAGGACGGTAAGTTCGGTGAACTTTGGGCACGGGGATCAATCCTATGGGTATTGCAGGACGCCTCCGAACACTGCGCCACACACGGCCTTAACAATGTGGTATTGAGTTATAATTAGGAATGAAGGGTGAAATACTTTCTTCCTTCGTTAGTTTTCATCTACACTTATCATTGCATAGCGTCTCCAGCAGGTATTCATTTACCTCGCTTTGTTATCATCCAATTTCATCGGTTTTTTCTCTTATGATTGCTCCATGAAAAGTTCTAATAATTGTTAGCTTTTCTTTTTGCATATTCCAACAATTTATGTCTGTATTTTCGGTAAAATATTCCTTTTCTCTTTCTTACTGTATTCATGGGGAAAATTTTGAACAGTTTTAAATTTAGCAGTACATCTTGCCATTACCACCCCCAATATCAATTATTCGTGATCCGATCTTTATCGAGTTGCTGTTGGACTCGTTATTTCACTACGAAGGACCCAAGGTTAGGTGTTAGGTTCCAAAGTTTTTCTGGTACGTTCTAGTCATTTACTATAGTATGTATAATAGTTTGTACAACAATATTGTGAATTCGTCGTTTTCTTTCTCAGCAATCGCAAGTTTGTTATTCAGCACGCGTTTACTTCTATACGATAATACACATACAGCACAACCGTAGCTGGCGTTTCGGCAGAATAGCCTTCTTCAGAGCCTCGAAGGGTACACTAATACGCAACTTGCTAGGTCGAACGCTTCAACAACACAAACAGAGAGATGAAAATCGGAACGATAATTACAAAATCAACGGCTTATCGAAAAACCCGTCGCTTTTTTCATCTGTCTTCCACCGAGGAAGAACAGGAGCTTAGAGTCGCATATGGCTGAGGACTGCCCCACCTCACATCAACGATCGATACGAAGGGGCAAGACCACGTACGATCTCGGGGCATTCTGTCCTGCTATTCATTGTAGGATTTTTGGCATTTATCCAAAAAGCCTCGAGGAGTTTGCGCATTGGTGTCCTAGGATCTTGTGCGAGGATAGCGACTTATATCAAAGTGGTCTCCGCTATGCCTTTGTATCTCATGCGTACCGTACCTTTTGGATAAATGCCAAAAATCCTACAATGAATACCAGGTAAGAATCCCCCGAGATCACACGTGATCTCGCCCCGTACCTTCGTAACGATCGTTGATGTGGGGAGGTGCAGCACATGCGACTCTGGACTGCTGCCCTTCGTCAGTGGAAGACAGGTGGAAAAAGCGGTGGGTTTTTCGAGAAGCCGTTGATTTTGTAATTATCGTTCAGATTTTCATCTTTCTGTTTGTGCCGTTGAAGCGTTAGACTTAGAAAGTTGCGTTTTAGTGTATCCTTCCAGGCTCTGAAGAAGGCGATCCTGCTGAAACGTCAGTTACGGTTGTGTTGTTTGTGTGTTATTATGTGTAAGTAAACGTGTGCTTAGTCTCTTTGCCATCGCAATATACCTTGCCATTAAAAAGATTAAGCAGTAGATAAAACGGTTAAGATTGGGATTATAAACGTATGCTGTTTAACAACCTCGCGATTGTTGATAGGGAAAACGACGAATTTATAATCCAATGCCGAGGTTAATGGAAAATTGACCGTGGGAGCTATTAAAAAAAATAATATTGTGGTTTAAGACAATGGCAGAACATCGTTTCAAATACATTTTTCTTTTGGCGTGTGCAGCTTCGGTGTCGGAATCCAGAAACAGTAGCGGACGACGAACGGTAATTTTTAAAATGGAGTTAAGCATTAATTTTCTAAGGATGAAAGAAAGTCAAGTTTCCTACTACTGCTCGTTGGTTAGATTAAGAATTTTCTGTTAGTGAAGCTGTCATTGCAAACACTTTTTTTGGCAGTTTATAATTGGTGTGGCTTTGGTAGGTAGAAAACTAGCTGAGAGACAGGCGAAACGAAGGGCCCGCGTAGTGTGGTGGTGGTGAATGCGTTAGCTCCTGGAAAGGGTAATAGCGGGTTCGTTTCCCATATCAGACGCTTGCGTTCGGGAGTTTTGCAAGTATTTCAGTATTGTTACGCTTAAAATTGTACTGTTTTTCCTAATGAGCAAGCACGAGGTTGTTATTACGGCATTTAAAATTGTGCTGTGTACATAAGTTGTTCCCTTTCCTAACCATGCCCAGAAAGACTAGGGAAGATTTACGTCTAGATCATAGAGAAAGTGAGCTGTACTTACATAGCGTCCATGTCAACTCTGTGGAACACCGGTTTCGGATAAGACTAGAAAATATTTTTTTTCAGCAATCTCGTTTGGAGTTAGATAATTGTCGGCAATGTCTCGATGACACCATTAGTCTTCTAGAAGGTATGGATGATTTATTACTGGAACTCAACGAACTCCTTCACGCCATCAAAATGCCAGTCGTAGCCGCTGGTGTTCTTTATTATGTCCAGACACTGTTACTTTCGGAGGAGAAGACAGGTGCGTTTGGACGAAGAGAAAAAGTGGGTTTTGCACGACACTTGACGTTAAGTCAAAATAACTAGGAAAAGGTCTTAATTCAAGCAATAAGTACAATTTCTTGGAGGTAAAAAAATTTGGGGAAGGTGCTTTTAGATGTCCACGTAGAAACAATAGTTATAGTAATTGTTTTCTAGGAGGAAAAAGTTTAGGTGTTAAAATGCTTATGGCTTTCATGGCATCGTGACTAGACGATATCCTTTTGTTTTGTGTTGCGCGTGTGGCGCAGTGGTTGGAGGCGTCCTGCAACACACGTGGGAATCGGTGCCCGCGCCCATGGCTCACCAAGCCTCCCATCCCTCCGGGGTCGGCAGTTGGTACCAGACTTGTCCGGGAGGATGGTAGCCCTGGTTCGATACATCGGTGGGCCACTGCGAGTAATTGTAAAGGCCAGATATGCATTCAATCGGCTCCAAACGATTAACTAAGTCGAATGCATGGCGCATCCCTCAGGCATTGATCAACGCCAGCAGCTTTGTCCTTTTGTTTCGTGACGTTGTTGGCTGCTCGCTCTGAGTAACAATACACTACGGCTTAGCAAAAAAGGATAAAGCTCTCAGCGTTGACCAATGCCTGAGGGATGCGCTATGCATTCGAGTTCATTAAGCATCGTTGGAGCTGATTGAAGGCGTATTTGGTCTTTAAAATAACTCGCGGTGGCCTACCAATATAACGAGCCAGCGCTGATATCGCGTAGACAAGTCTGATACTAATTTACTAACCCCGGAAGGATGGAAGTGTTAGTAAGCCTGGGGCGTGAGATCGAACTCATGTGTAGTGCAGGGCGCGTCTAACCACAGCGCGACACGCGACACGTTTACCTACTGATGTATCGAGCCAGTGCTGCTATACTCTCAAGCAAGTCTGGTACCAATTTCCCAACCTGGAGGGATTGAAAGTTTGGTGAGCCTGGGGCGTGGGCATCGACTCCATGTATTGCAGGGCGCCGCAGACCACTGCGCCACCCGCTACGGGCTAGTCTCCACTATGACGTAGTAGTAAATCGGACGTGCTTTGATTGAACACTTTGATTTATTGTCTCGACGTTTCTTTAGTTTTAAATTGCAAAAATCTCCGTGACTACATTTCTGACGCAGTTTTTTTTTATTTTACATGGCCCGTGATCACATCTGTTTTGTGGGTCCCAGCGTCTCCTGCATTCGATTCCTTTTCCTGGCTCCGCCTGGCACTTCGGCTGTTGCTTGAGCAATTTCGTTTCTTTATGAATGTTGTACAAGGCTGGTGGAGTCGATTCTTGTTGCAATGCTGGAGGTAATCGGACTACGAAGGTGTGGATTGGTGGAGAGCTTAGTGGAGGTGGTCGAACTAACGCCTTTGCTCCCTAGTCGAAGGCACCACTAATTGCTCAACTACATTTTTCATATCTTCTCGATTCTCCATTGTGATAACCGATTTGAGTCTGTTTCATTATAACTTATCTAGAAGAAATAATTTGGGAAAGTTTTATACTCTGCGGAGAAGTGTGCTAAAGTGGAATTTCCTGCAGGGATAGAGTGATTGTTCGGTGAAGAGGTTGTGGGTCAAGTCAGTCGCAGTATTAGTCTGACATCTCTAACTACACTTATGTTTACTGCTCGTGCAGTTTTGTAGTTATCATGAAGAATTTAAGGTGATCCACCAGGTGCCGCACTATGTCTTCTTGATCATATCTCTACACTGCACCCTAATTTGCACGCAAAAGCATTTGACGTTTGTTGTCAGCTTTATGAGAAAATAGCCTCTGAAAATGAAGCGGCCGAGGTAAGAAGAGATTTTTATCGTATACAGTCTTGACCATTCCGACCAATAATTCTCGAGAATGTCAGTAAAGTAAAAGTCGTCCATAAATAGTACGGAGGCATTTTAAAATGAGTTTTCAGAAAGTTCAATAATGCGTTGTTCTCGGTCAGGTCATTATGGAACGACAGCGGCTCGTCGTGGACCGACTAGTTCACCTTCTGTCAGTGGGTGGAGCCATTCCAGTATTGGAAAAAGTGTGTGAAATGTTTCGAAATGGACAGATTGACGCTTCCCTAGTACGATACTTCTCTATGGAGGTGTGTTTTTAATGTTTATACTATGGAGTGCGCTGAAATTTAGCTACTTTTTATGTGTGGTTTAGGTAGTCATGAAGAAAATGGAGAATTCCAGATGTGTACATTACTTATTTAGATATTTGTTTGGTCCTTCTTCACTGGTTGTGTGGGCCCTATCGTAACCTCCATTTTTCGGAGTTTTGCTGGTTTAGTCATTGTGGTTCCCTGAAGTCCCGGGGTCACCCTGGCCAAAGTCTGTCGCAAGTCGTCACCACCACAGGCTGTTGCCGTCCTTGTAGATCAGAATGAGATTTGTCACCATGTGACTAGTTTGCCACGAGGACGGTGGTGGATCCTGGTATTGGTTTACTCTTAGCTGGGCTACTTGCTGGAAACTCCGGACGCCCCCTTAGCTTGAGAGACCTTGCTGGGAATGGATACCCCACTGTGCGTCGTAGTCTGACATATAGTATCACCTTCCAACTACAGTGGGGCGGTAAACCGTTGGGAGGGATGTGGACATTGTTAAAACATATTTCTAGACCTGTAAACCTTTTACATCGTCCCCAAACTTATCTTTGTAAAATACCGAGCTAGATGTACAGCGCCGGATTTAAGTTATATCTTTTCAGGTTTTGGAGATAATAGCACCACCCTTCGCAAATGATGTTATCACACTTCTTCTGCCATTAGTCATTGACGAAGAGATCTTCGATAAAACAGCGCAGGTCAGGCTGCTAAAACTTTTTATCGCGGGGTATCATTTTTAATACTGTTTTCCCTTTTAAATGTGGAAAACGTTTCCAATTTTTGGCTCATTAACTTAGGCAGAGACACGTGGTGTATAATTTTTGGTTGTACACTAAGCCTCGTTGTTTTTGAGGTTAACGTTCTCGAAGTGGTTCTGTTGCTAATTTATATCTTTGGTTTTCGATTAGACACTGTAAGTGCTTTTAAGAACAAGAATTCAAGATGGTAAAAATGGCGTAGTTTCCAGATATTTCTATTATAGTTAGGTTCTACGTAGATATACTTGAAGTGTCTTTACTTCTTCCCAACGGTTTACCGCCTCATCGTGGCTGGGAGGTGTTCCTGGGTGTCGCACTGCGATGTACAGCGAGGGATTCATCCTCTGGCAGGGTCTTCCAAGCTGAGGAGTCCGGCGTTTCCATCAGGAAACCTAGCTAAGAGTAAACCAATACCAAGATTCACCACTGTGCTGGTATCAAAGTCGCATGGTGGCAAATATCCTTCTGATCCACACGGGCTGCGACTGCTTGTGGTGGTGAAGATCTGGCGCAAACTTTGGTCAGGTTGACCGCTGGATTCCAGGGAACCACAATGGCTTTATCAGCAAATCTCCAAAAATTGGAGATTGTGATGAGGCCCGCACAAATAGTGAGGACGGGGCGTTCAAGTGTCAAGTAATTAATTGTTTACTTAAAGTCGGCTAAGGACGTGTCAGTAGTTTTCCTATATCGGAACTATTGAATCAAGACCAAAGCTCACCAGGCCTCCCATGCCTGCAATGTGTGGGATTTGCTACCAAATTTGCCTAGGACCAGCTCGCCCGCTCCAATCCACATGGGAACGTCTTATCACAACTAAACGAGAATTCCAAGTACAATCAATTCTACCAACATTCAACAATATTGACAACGAAATGAAAATTGTTCAACTAACAGCGCAATCCACAATCACGATGCAAGACAAGGAATCGAATGCAAGAAGTGCTGTGATAGGCAAAGGAGATGTGAAGAGAGGTCATGTAAAATAAATAAAATGCCGAAGTAATGCTTAAGAATAAACGACATCAAGAAGTATGCGGAAAGTGTGGAAACTGATTTAGGTGAGAAAACAATGAAAAATTAAATATTTTAATGAGCATGTATTACTAGGCTCCACTAAGATGTTTCGTACAAGTTACCGTAGTAACACATTTGCTACCGTATCTCCTTGCAAACGGGCGCGTGTGACAGAGTCGTTGGAGGCGCCACTGCGACACACACGTGGAGTCGATCTTAGCGTGCATGGCTCATCAAGCCCTCCATCCCTCCGGGGTCGGCAGTTGGTACCAGACTTGTCCGGGAGGATAGCAGGACTGACTCGATACATCGGTAGGCCACCGCGAGTCATTGTAAAAGCCAGATATGCATTCAGTCACCTCCAACTATACTTAGTGAAGTAGAATGCATGGCGCATCCCTCAGGGATTGATCAACGCCGAGAGCTTTATCATTTATTTTTTTGCAAATTTCTTTGTATCCAGTCTTTAACGTTTTCACCACAGATGAGCATGCTTCGAAAAAAATTACATTCTACAATGATGCTGAGATATTTGCAAAACTCTGAACTGCAGATTTCTCCTATAGTGATTGAGTATGCTTTCACCTTTTCCTGTGGCTAACGCGTTCACCACCCCATACCATGCCGGTCGTTCGTTTCGCATGTCTCAGCCGTGTTTTATAGGCGCTTATGGTACTTCTTTATGTTTTACAGGGGTTATTGCTGTTAGCGCCTATAATATAGCTGAAAGAAAGGTGAAACGAAGGATCCGTATGATGTAGTGGTGAATACGTTTGCCTCTCGGGAACTATAAAGCGCGTTCGATCCCTGCTGCAGACAGCTGCGGTCCAGAGTTTTGCAATTATCTCAGCACAGTTATATTTCACAGCATATCCTTCCATGAAAGAAAAAGAACAAGCAGGTAAGAAAAGGTGATTGCGTTTTACTCTACGTTTTATCATTTGCAAAAAATGTGTTTGGAAAGATCTTCTTTGTCCCGCCCGAGATATTTTTGATGAAGAGACTGTCAAGGTGTTAAATGTATGCCACATTTATGTTAATACTGCAATTCGATTTCGATTCGTTTGCTTTTACAACGATGTGGATGTTGTTGATAAGGATGAGTGCATACGATGTATTTTTCCATTTATTCTAAGCGAGTTGACAATTTGGATGTGCGTTGAAATCAAAGCAGTTCGTATTCACGGAAAAATTAACCGTAGTCAGTGATGTTTTATGTGTTTAGCAAATAACTTTTGTAATATTTTTACTCAATTTTAGGAAAGGTTCCCTGCTGCTGGTGAGTTCATACAACATTGCCGACAACAAATGAAAGTGTCCGGAGTTGTTTGATGGTTATGAGAACTTCCCACGACAGACTTTCTGTTAACCTCGACATTGATCAAATAGTCCATCATATTCTTGCTGAGCAAACAGGAGGTGTTATTGTATTCTTTACTCACGAGCAAGCTGACGTTTCGGCGGATTTCGCCTTCTTCAAGGTCTGGAAAGGTCACGTTCACCGCAATCTACCCGGCCAAACACCTCCCTAACCAGACAGAAATGACGCTAAACCAAGATTCCAATCACATTGAATACAGAATAGCTTCTTTGCACACTCACCGCTTTCTTGGAGCCTTCCACTGGAAATGTTACATAGAGACTGTGAACTCTGTGCGGTTTCTTTCCATGCGACACTCAGCAGAAGACTCATAGAAAGCGGTGGGTCTGTAAAGAATCTGTTCAGTGTGCTATAAATCTTGGTTTAGCGTTTTCTCTGTTTGCTTATAGAAGTGTTTGACTGGGTTCTTTCCTGATTTTGAGGAAGACGAAAGCTGCCGGAGCTTCAGCTTGTTCGTCAATGAAGAATTCAATATCACCTGTTTTCTCAAAAAGAATACGAAGGATTGTTTGATGATGAGCAGTTTTTTTTTGTTGAGTCTAAGATCCAGCAGGCTGGATGAAGTATTTTTATTTTTAACACGATGTAGGCCCAATGTGCTAATCACCTATTGAGATTTTCCTGTACCAGAACCAGTAGAGTAGGTGCAGTTCATAGATTAACTTCTTTCCATTAATTTCATTACTAACGCAGTTTATGATTCCTGTAATAAAAGTACACTAACATTTGGAGTATAGGTAATCCTATTTTATTACTAAGCTGGTTAATATTTTGACAAACACATAGTGTCTAATGTGAGTAAATTTACCCAACTTGCAATTTTATGTATTGTTAGATTACGTTGTCACTAGATGAGATTGAAATATTCTACTGATTTTCAGACTGCGTTGTTACACCTCTAAACAGTGGACTGTATTTGTAGAGTACTGTACCATGTAATGGTTAAGCGATAAAAGTAGCTGTTTGGTCTTTGTTGTTTACATGTATCCTCAATGATGTGCTCACTGTTTTTAATAGTTATGTTTTCTCTACTTTACCCATATCAAATTTTACTCAGAGTATTCTGGTATTCTTTGAATGCCATCGATAACTGTGGCTTATGAAACAATTCAGATATTGTCGGTATATCCTTATTACATGGACGGTTTTAGCGTAGTGGTTGGAGGTGCTCTTCAGTTAACTAGATCGATCACTTTTTCGGTGCCGCATTTTAGCTCACCATGTCTTAAATTCCTAGGGTGTTGTGGAATTTCTGCCAGATTTTTGTGTGAATGTAGTAACATTGACTCTATGCATAAGTGGGATTTCTCAAGTCGTTTTATTCGCCATGTATTCAATCAGCCAGCCATGCGAAGCTTGTTGAATTTGAAATCATGGCATATCCCTTCGGGGTTGATCAAGATTCGATGCTGTATCTGTGTCTTGTATGATTACTACTGTAATTATTTTTTTGTACAGAATTTCATAGGAGACCTTTTGTAGTGTTGTCAAGTTATCTATGCACTTGGTTACTTCCATCGGTCGTTGTTACAACTTCTATTTAGTTGAGATACTGCATATTGGTTAAGTTTCTCTCTTTAGGATTCAAGAGCAGTGCTAGAAAGTTCCTAAGTCTTCCTGTGAGTACGGTCACCAGTCTTTGTCTTTACGACAGGTATTCTACGCTTGGTTTGGCTCAGTGGATATCCTGTGTCTCCCAGTTCTGATGAAACCTTCGAAGTATGATCCTTCATGTTGCATTCAACTACCAGAATTCGTGGTTGGCCCAAATACCTCTAGATATGTCGAATGAGCTTCTGGTTCTTCTTTTGTAAGGATATTAATTGCTATTTTCAATTAATTTGGGAAGCGTAGGAAGCGGCGGTTCTAAAATTTTGCGCGGTTCACAGTCATATGACCGAATAAAGACGTCGTGTAGCTATTGCTAGCTAGTTTCCATTTCTGTTTTTGCGAGGTTTCGGTTGTCTTTCCTGTTTGATTCGTGGTTCCTCGGTAGACTATCATGCTGTGTGTGCATCGCATTGCGATACTGTTTTGCCTTGACTCAGTAGAAGTTTGAGCCATAGGAACCATATTATTTCTAGAAGTTTTTACAGTGGTTCGATTTTTAGTGCGGAGGTAGAATAGGAGATTGGTATATCAGCATTTATTCCATTCCTACGAATATTAGGAGCTGGGAACTGTTATTTACACACTCCTTCCTACGTATAAGTTACATCGACGTTCCCTTTGGCACAAAGAATTTGACAAAGATATCTTCAGTACCTGAATGGCTTTTCTTGAACAGCCTTGTTGGCCAAATGAATAGTCTTGCTGGTTAAAACACAATTTCCATCTGAATGATGTTTTGTTTCTTAGACAATTTTTTGTTTGCTATAAAAGTTTTAGAAAGTTCGCATCACTCGTTTGCCCACATGTGGTTCATCGCCGCTCTTTGTGGATAATTAATAACTTTATCATTATTCGGGCTTCGGAACTAAAGTGGCGAGCTCTTCAGTTTGATTAACACTGTTTCTGTGTTTGGACTTCTAGCTCTTCATTACACTTCCATATGCACATAGAGCGTTCCCTCACGTGGAGCAAGCTTAGTTCCGTAAATGGTACAACTACTTCGCATTATTCAAAATGTACCAATCACCAGAAGACTGTCTAGAGATCAACTTTTCGTTATAGCCCTCTACAGTGTAAAATTTAGGTGCAATAGCCTTCCATTATCACAAAACCAAGGCAATCACGCCTTAATAGCACAGTGTTGAAATCGGCGTTGTGCTAGCTCTTCTATTAGTCCCTCGAAATTGTGCAGAACGCTACCGACGATGACCTTTTTGAGACACTGTTTATTGCTTCACATTAGATAACCCTAAAATCACATTGTGCCAAAAGGAATTAAAGCAGACATATCCTAAATATCTTAAAGTCAACCACTATCCACAGATAGAGGAGATAAAAGGTTGATCGAGAGGTGTGGAATATTGGGGATGTCATAGACATCTTAAATAATCCTTGACCAACTGACGAGTCCATCTCTTCTTGTTTATATGTCTAACTCAACAGTAGTAACCGTATTACATTGTCTAAATATGACTGGATGTATATTGCGGTCTTTGAAACCAGGGTATGGTCGTTTTAAAAAATGTTTTAAAGATTTTAACTTATTATTTACTGCCTACTCTTTCGAATGGCAGGATATATATTGCGAAGTTCAATGATGCTGAGATATTTGCAAAACTCCGGACCGCAGGTGTCTGCGGCGGGGGACGAACGCGCTATCCTCCTTTCCGGGGAGTAGCGCGCGCGTATATATAATATCTCAGCATCATTGAAGTTATGTTTGCAATATATATACTACCATTAAAAAGAGTAGGCAGTAAATAATAGGTTAAAATTGTGATTATAACTACAGCCTCAGCATAACTGGGTTCGTTGCCGATTTGGACTCCCCAGATCAATCCCGCTAACGGGTGATTGATTGCTGATCGCAAAAGATCGATAGAACTAGCTGAGAGGCAGGCGGAACGAAGGACCAGTATGGTGTGGTGATGCCCGGAAAGGCCAATAGCGCGTTCGTTTCCCACCGCAGACACCTGCGGTCCGAAGTTTTGCAAATATCTCAGCATTATTGAAGTTATATTTCTCCTTAAAGATTCCATAAAATTGATCATAGTGAGCATGAAGCTAGACACAGCTCACCATTCATGAATCTTTTGAGATATGGTTGTATTTTTGATTACTCGCAAGGAACTTCTAATATAAAGTGATGTCCGCGTCATTACTTAAGTTACCGAATTTCCCACAGATTGGTCGGGACTCTGATGACACATAAAGATTAAAGCGGTATTGGGATAACCAAACCTTTAACCCACCTCAACTAACGAACTTGAACCAAACTTGTCTGCGAAGATAAAAATCAGTTGACAGATTGTTAGTCGTTCATTCGCTCGCTTTGACGAAGTCCTATGCATGGTACACACCTAAGGTATATACAAATGTCGAGTGCTTTCTTCCTTATTTTCTTCGATTGTTAAGCCGAAAGGAGATTGTTGTAAAAGTGTTATTTGCATAACGTTTCGAAATGCCTTCGGGACCACTACTGGTGTAATGTTCCACTATCCGCTCTGATGAACGAAGACGAGATTACTATAACCTTCTTTTTACCACGATACAGAATTCTCAACGGAAAAGTTCTACACCAGTCTATTCCTCCCCCACCACAATCCGTTACCCGGATTCTTATCTCACTGAAGAAAAGCGCCTGGCATTCTTCCCTCTGTGGTTTGAGTTGCGATAGAAAATATGAAGGAAGGCACAACTTCAGGATCTGATAATATAACAGCCGCTCTTCTTCGAGCTGGGTGCCATAAGCTATATTTAGTTCTCGTAACGCATATTTCATCTTGCCTTCAGAGGGAAAAGATATCGTATAAGTGGCGAATGATGCGTCCGATCACGCTACTCAGGAAGGGTGACCGAAGAGGTCTTCATAGCTATCGTACCATATACTTTATTGGATGTACTGTGGAAGCTGCTCACGAATCTTTTCCTATCGAGCATATCAAGGTCTTTCGACGAGGTACAACTAGTTGGGCGAGGAGGATTTTGACGTAGATCTTTGCAGAATATCTAAACCGTCTCCCCGGTTACAAAAGTTTTCGGCAATGCCATCTGCCTTTAGTCCTGACTTTCGTCGACTGCGAAAAAGCGTTTGACAATGTCAAAACGAATGAAATCTTGTCAGCGCTTGTCGATCAAGGTGTGGACCCGTCCTACCTTTGAACTCTGTTTCACTGTTATCAGAACTACGCTACGAAAATACACTTTTTCCATCGAGCTTTTACCGTACCCGTGGAAAAAGGGGTGGACATGGCGACGTCTTCTCGCTAAAGCTGTTTAGTGCAGCCTTGCAGCGGATAATGATATCATCCAAATATGACGAGAAAGGCAAACATATTGATGCAAAATTTCAGTAAATTTTCGTTTTGCTGACTTTTTTGTTTTTTTTAGGAAATACCAACAAAGTAGAGATGACCAATGAGCGAATAGAAGATCCAATTTATAAAAATCCATCATGCAAAGGTGTACAGATCGAACTCGTTCTCTAGTTGTAGAGACCACCTCATACTTTTACCTCTGGTGTCCACTAAACATGGAGAATAGTGTGAAGTGCGAATTAAGCAGAAAGAGAACAGCATTCGAGACTCTCAACGAAGTCAAGGACGAATTAAAGGACCGAACTCTGTGAGCGCCAGTCCTTCCAGGGTTCTGTTTTACAACAAAGACGGGGGCTGATGCTTTAGCCACGCCGAGAATACTGTGCACCACTCACAGAACGCCTAAACGATTTCTTCCGAGGCAAAACTGGTATGCTGGCACACATAATGTCCAGCTGGGATTTGAAACTCAAATCCTTGAAATGTATCTCATCTTTTAGACCTAGGAGATTACACATCAATAGCGAAACATCATGTAATAAGAACGACAGACGACAGATTGTAGAGAGGACTCCACGTGAATGCAAAGGTCCACTGGACGACAAGACGATGAGCGAACATGTTCTTAGCCGATTATTTTATCTCACTGTGACAATGGTTATATGACCAAACGGTACCTAAAACTAAGTAGCAAGAATATCCTCGTTAATTTCCTCTCTTTCCACCCTTCACACACCAAGAGGGCGCTTGTAAGAAACATGTTTCGAACAGCCATTTCTGTGTGCGCGAAGAGGAGACTAAAAGAGGAATCGCGTAACTTAACTCGGCAAATAGCTACCTCTAATGGCTACGAAATAGTAACAGCACGAGATAAGTTTAGGAGGAGAGCGACGCCCCAAAACGAAAATCGTTGCCAAGACAAAACCCTGTTTATGTTGCCCTTCAATAGCGATAAAGTAAGTGTGGCAATAAAACGATGCTTAAGAAGGACAGAGTCTAGATTAATCGGTAGCGATAGTTGAAATACCACCCGATACTCTTCGTCGTCAGTTAGTTCGTAACCGCCTTTATGACCGTCTAGGCGAAACACAGAGTTGCGTAATGTGCCCTTACGGGAGGGATGTTGACTGCGTGAGTTCAGGTACGATATGATATTTTGTGGCATTTGCGGAGACGAATATATTGGCGAAACGAGCAGATATTTATGTATCCGCATAAACGAATACCTATATGGCAAACGAAGAGCGGGACTAAGTACCCCACTAGGAGCGCATAGGATACAAAAACATCTTGTCTGCGACATGGGTACATTAGTCAAAAGGGACTTGTCTAGTACTGTCGGAGTAGACATGAGAGCTATTTTTTAATAGACGTTTGAAATGCCCACAAGAAATGTGCTCTAATAAATTTGTTGTGGGACTTTGAATAAATGGGCATAAAAAATTTAATTCACGTGTATTCGAGTGGAAATAGACATAATTATGAGCATAGAAACGCATTAAACCGATGGAGCAGAGGCAGAGAGCCCATTGCTTGAATCCTTCTGCGTCTGTGGACAAATACTCAGTAGATTTCGGGCTGCTTTTTACCCATTACCTATTATTGAGTAAAAGCACGTAGCGTCATGATTAACCAGTTTATTTTCTCTCGTATAATGACGGAGATTTGTGAATGTTACCTATTCACCTGTATCACCTGTAGTTTCGTTGATCGTCGAGTGACTCGAGCGCGCGCCAGCAAATCTTCCATTTTGCCCTGTCGCGTGCAAGAGTAGCTCAGTGGGCTCTGCTCGCTCTAGGGACTGGCCGGGCATCATATCCTTCTTCAAGGCTCTTTGTGAAGAACTCTGACCATCAGGTCGGTGGTCTTTCTGCAGTACGTTTTACATCCCGAAAAATCCAGTCACTAACAGCTTTTGTCCATCGGTTGTCATTCATACGCATTAGGTGTCCGGCCCACCTTATCTTCAAATGTTTGGCGTATAGAACGGCATCTTTAATTTTTGATCGTTGACGCAGGTCGGAGCTTCGAATCCTTCCTTTACTTGTGTGAAACAGGATACTCCTAGCATCGTCCTTTCGACGACTGTGCGTTCGATAACGCTGAGTGGTCTTTCATCCTGCTTACGCAGCGACCAGGTTTCTGTTGCATATGTTAGGGCAGGAAGTACCGTTGAGTCGAAAGGTAGACACGGAGTCGCGTATTCTTGGTTCTCTTCACGACATCCTCGACACTCTTGAAAGTTCTCCAAGCCGTTCGTTCTCTTTTGCTCAACCCTGGAGCTAAGTCGTTCAACATGTTGATTTCATGACCTAGTTAGAAACGATTGGAACATTCGGAGATATTTGTTCCGTTGAGCGTGAACGGGGCACACGAAACCAATCCGCTCTTCATGAACATCGTTTTTGTGAGATTTAGTCGAAGACCAATCTTTCCACAGGGTTTATCAAAGCCGTAAAGCATACGTTCCGCCTGGCTAATATTTGGTGTGATGAGGACGGTGTCATCAGCAAAGCGAGGACGGTGTAACTGCGGCCCATCGATTTTCACTCCCATGTTATCCTATTCCAACGTTCGCATGACGCCCTAAAAGGGTGGCGATAAATAACTTTGGCGAGATGGTATCGTCTTGCTTAACCCCTCTATAATGGTGATATCTTGGTTATGGAATTTTTGTACAGCTCACGAAGAATCTTTATGTATTGAGTAGGGACTCCTTGATTATCAAGGGCTTCCCAAACTGCTTCCAATCTCATCTGAATCAAAGTCGATGAAAGTGAGACAGAGCGGTCTTTTGTACTCTCGCGATACTTCAATGAGCCTTGTTATCGTGTGTATGTGGTCTATCGTACTAAATCCCTCTCGAAACCCTGCTTGCTCAAATGGCTGTCCTTCGTCCAGTGTTCTGTCAAACCTGTTCAGGGTGACTCAAGCGAAAACTTTGCAGATGACAGACAACAAGCAGATTGGGTGACAGTTGTCGACATCGTGGAGGTTAGCCTTCTTGAACATTAGAACGGTCTTGCTGGTCTTCCATTGAGTAGGGACCTTGTATTCAGATAGGTAACGTGTGAAGAGCCGAGCCAGTGTGTTTACGAGGACTGGCGGAAGGTTCTTCAGGTGTTCTGGCCTTATCCTGTCCGGACCTGGTGCTGTTCGATTTTTCACCGGCGAAATGGTACGTCGGATTTCGGAAGGGAGTACCCGTGGTACAACATATCAGTTCTCCTTTATTTCACATGACGGTAGGTGGACGTAGCTATCGAAAAGATCTGAGTAGTATTCGTGGATGATTTTCTCCATTACCTTTCTGGACACTGTAACTGCTCCGTCTGGGCGTCGGAGTGCAACAATCATAGTCTTGTAATTGGCGAAGCTTCGGTGGGCTTTTCGAATGCTTTTCCCAGCCTCTGCAGCTTCGACCATTGCTGCTGCTCTTCTCTCTTTAAGATCTTCTTTTATCGCCTATCTGAATTGTTTTGCAAGTTTGGGCGTTAGTTCGCGGTTACCTGTAGTTCGTGCGATTCCACACTGGCGTATCAGCTCAAGTGTTTCTGGAGACAGACGTCTCTTGGTAACTTTCGAACTCTCAGCTTTCATAGTGCTAACGTAAAGGTGTTGAACGAGCCGATCGTATTCTTCGTCGATGTTATCGATAACGGCATATTCCCACCAGTCGACTAATGAGTTGAATAATTCCCAATTTATAGTTGTTTTGGAATTTCATTTTTTCGTTTCGTTTTTTTGAATTTAGCGGCTTTTTCTTCTTTCTGCGAGAAAAGGAATCTTGCACGAAGGAGGCGGTGGTCTGATCCCGTGTAGAATATTGGGACAACAGCGGCATCGGTTAGGCAAAACCTTTTATTTACTATGATGTTGTCTATTTCGTTATGGAACTCTCCACTGGGAGTCTCCCACGTCCGGCGCTGAGGATGGGGCTTCTGGAATTGCGAGTTACCATGGATGGTCTTGGTCGCCATTGATAAACTGAGATCGCCGCTCACCATGTCCGTTGAATTCTAATCCATAGGTCGCAATGTGACGTTCTTCTTGGTCCAATCTTGGCGTTTGACCCTGGAAAATGTGTGGTCTACTCTGTAGAACTTCTCCATGTCCATATAGAACGCTTCGACTTTTTCTTCGTCATAGTTTGATGTTGGCGCGTAAACGACGAAGATTGTCAAAGCCGGTATTGATCCATATCTCTTCAATAGTAAACGTCCGATTCGGGTTGTAAGTTGTTCGAATGAATCGATGTTCATGGACAAACTCGTGTTGACGAGAACGCTTTCGCCGCTGTTCCCTCTACTGCCGCATGGTCCGAGGAGCAGTTCTTCTCCGGTGTCATAGCGTTGAGTGGGCGGCGTTGTCTCGTCTCGGCCAGGGTGATGACGTCGTTGCTTATCCTTCTCGCTTGCATGAGCAAGTGTATCGGGGACTCGGATGCAAGTTTACGTGCATTGTAGCTACATATCGTCACCTTAGTTCTTCGCGATCTAGGTAGCTTACAACGGCTCTGAGATTTTGACAGCCTCTCCGTACTCGTCCTACTCAATGCTACCGATTTGGGGGCTCTTTCGGGGTGAGGGAAATGAGGTCCGCTTCTTTTACTGTTTTTAGCTTTTTGATACTACGTATAGTTTGCTGGGCTCTGAACGTGGGGGCTGGGTATACTCACGGGTAGCTTGCCAGGCTCTCCCAGAGTGGACATGGAGCTTACTTGTTGGAGGCAACTCCTAACCGCCTCCTATATACTTCCCAGTCACTGGATTGCAGACTTTTGGCCCAATTGACTCATAGGATACAATCCGAATAAACTAGAACGCACCCACACCTGCATGCATGAATATACCTCGTAAATACAGAAAGTATGTGTCAAATTGGAGCAGCACAAGCAGGGAGTCCGTCTCTTGGATCCACCTGCGTCTCAGAGAAGCAGAGGTCATTTTGGTCCACGACTTACCCCTTATGAGCAACATAGCGACGCGTTACGTAGCCTCGCGGCTAACGGGCCATTGGGATCCCTCACATGAGAGAGATCCATGGAATCTGTTACCTGTTATACTTTATAAAAAGTTCGTCACTGTGCAAACAAGAGCGTCCAGAAAGTATCAAAAATTAAATTACCAGGCACTGCTGAAGATTTTTTGGACGTTTATCCAGCAAATATTTACACTGCACTGTTAATATTTTGAAAGAATAGATAACTTATGTATGCGCTCAATAGTTAGTATCCTGAGGTTTCTTTCGAGTGGAAATAACAGTGAAAGCGAATCATCATCATTTCTAACGTAACCAACGCATCAATGAAATAATGCAGTGGAAGCTTTTTGGTTTACGAGATTCGATGAACGAAGAAAAAGTACATCTTTTTTACAGATAGACAGATATCAAACAGTACTTGCTGTGTCTTGGCTTACACTGATCATACAATGAGATATCAGTTAGACTTATTTCAGACTTTAAATTATATTCGTTAGAAAATCAGCTGTGGGTTTGTGACCTCCTTAATAGAATGAAGATGATTCCTATCAAAGAAATGATCAACCAAAGAGCAGTGGCTGTGGGAATTACAAGGTAATCTTTGGTGATGCAGTCTCGGCCTCGAAGGCGACGGAGGACTGCCGCAACGCGCTTCTCGTCCGCATTAAGTCCAAAGTCTAAAAGTTCTTCCGAAGATCGGCTTTCTATTAACCTCGGCATTGGATTATAAATATTTCGATTTCTTCTTCTGCAATCGCGAGGTTGTTGTTCAGCACGCCTTTACGTCCATACAAATAGAACACATGCAACACAACGGTGGCTGACGTTTCGGCAGAATCGCCTTCTTCAGAGCCTGGAACGGTACACTAATACGCGACTTACTAGGTCAAATGCTTCAACAGTTCAAACAGAAAGATGAAAATCTGAACGATAATTACAAAGTCAACGACTTATCGAAAAACCCGTCGCTTTTTTCATCTGTCTTCCACCGAGGAAGAACAGGAGCTTAGAGTCGCATATGGCTGAGGACTGCCCCACCTCACATCAACGATCGATACGAAGGGGCAAGACCACGTATGATCTCGGGGCATTCTGTCCTGCTATTCATTGTAGGATTTTTGGCATTTATCCAAAAAGCCTCGAGTTTGCGCATTGGTGTTTTAGGATCCCGTGCGAGGGTAGCAGCTTTTACATCAAAATCGTCTCCGTTACGCTTTTGTATCTTATGCGTCACTAGTGGCGTACCTTACCTTTTGGATAAATGCCAAAAATTCTGCAATGAATAGCAGGGAAGAATGCCTCGAGCTCATCCGTGATCTCGCTCTGTACCTTCGCATCGATCGTCCATGTGGGGTGATGCAGTCGTCAGCCATATGCGACGCTGGCCTGCTGCTCTTCCTCAGTGAAGAGAAGTGGAAAAAGCGGTGGGTTTTTCGAGAAGCCGTTGGTCTTGTAATTATCGTTCAGATTTTCATCTTTCTGTTTGTGCTGTTGAAGCGTTTGACCTAATAAGTTGTATTAATGTACCTTTCCAGGCTCTGAAGAAGGCGATTCTACCGAAACGTCAGCCACCGTTGTTGCATGTGTTCTATTTGTATGGACGTAAAGGCGTGCTGAATAACAAAGTCTAAAAGTAATTTCACTAGGGTTCCTAGAGTCCATTATGTTAATCCTACCTACACTCACCTATTTGTGGATCCAGCACGTCGAACTGCTGGGCTCGAACGTCTAACTCTACCGAACCGTTTTGCAGCAACGGAAACTAAAATATACCCAAATGTCGAACGCATTACTCTAGCAGAAAGGCACTATAGTGGTTGATGTGAATCGATAGGTGTGAAAGATTCTCTAGATATGTTTTTCGTACAGTTTAAATGCATACTTTTATTTGCTGTCTATTGTTTTTTCCATCCAGGATTCGATGTGAAATACAACCATAAGGATACTGAGATGGAAGAAAAACTGGAACTTTTTTTTCCCAGACAAGTCCCAGTACCAATTTCCGGACCCCGGAGGAATGAGAGATTTGGTTGGCCCAGAGCGGAACCGTGCTGACATCACTACCTTTGTGCCATTTGCCCCTCTGACGTGATACACAGAAATAAGAATGCTAACATATGAGCAAAACTTGGAACTTCGTCACTCTGTTCCATAAGTGAACATTCTCGAGTGAAATATATCACTTATAAAGTCCAAGCGTACATTAAGGCATAGACATATGTGCTGCTGAAACCACTTAATCATTTTTTGCTATTGGTGGGTGATTGCTGATAGCACTGATAGTATTAGAGAACACGGCTGACAGAAAAGCAATGAAAGGGCATCGTTTAGTATGTTGGATAGCACGTGAGCACCGATAATAGTCGCGGACTCGAACCCCGATTGAGGCTTGAGGTTCCGAGTTTTGCTCATAATTCAACATCCTTGCTGTTAAGTGTAGCAATTCTGACACACTGGTGAGTACTGTCAGAAGTGGTTAAAGTTGAAGCTCGTAGAATCGTTTACATCGATCATAATTTCTTCTCTCTTTACTTGTTTCTAGTTAATTTTCAATACCTCGCGAATGTAGCCAGCTGACCGAGGTCGTAGTCGTTGCCGTTCAATTGGTTCTGCGCAGTTGGGTATCTGAAACGTGGTACCGTTTTAGTTAAAATCGATCTATGGAGCGGAAATCCTTTCACTTATGTTCTTTATATTAACGTGTTTGCATACTTTCACGTTTCCATCTTGAAGCCCAGTTAAGATTAAATCAATGCTAGGAATCACCACCGGCCTACTATCATGTCACATGGCGGCAAATCTCCACCTGATCCACAGGAGCGGCGATTTCTCGGAGTGGTGACGACCTGAGGAATACTTCGTCTAGACTGATCTTAGGAATCCAAGGAAACACATTGGCTGAATGAGCAAATTTGCTGCCTCAGTGCCCAGCACACTGAGCGCTCCCGTCCACGATGTCGGACGGTGAGAGAATCGGTAAGATGCGATCAAATCTCGAGTTGCACAGGACATCATGGGAAACGGACAAGACGAACCATGGAGACTGCTTACTGCTGTGTGGCTATAAAGCCAGAACAGTCTGTTTAGACGTCGATCTTTAGCTCTTCTTGAGGCAGCAAATCGCATTAAATTCTATGCGGTCGGCCTACGAGAAATGAAAAGCCGGAAGACCGACATGCGCAATTTAAATGACGGAACTCTTATCATTCGTGGAGGAAGATTCCCGTTACCAAATGTCGGAGGCGTTGGCTTTGTCGTGCACCCATCTACTTCCCATCAAGTCACCTCGTACGGAATCCTATCACCGCACTTGCTTATTCTTCTTCTGCGATTTGGATATCGAAAGAAAATCACTGTCATCGGCTGTTAATCATCAACTTGTACAACTGATGAGAGCGAACTGGATGCGATTTAGAACAAGTTGGAAAAAGTAATCCACAGCAAGAAGTTCTTCTATGGAGACATTGTTGGAGACTTCAACGCCAAATTAGGAGCGACCAACGAAAATGAATACAGAATAGGGAAATTCAGAATAGCAGGGCAAAATGAGAATGGAAACCGTCTTGTAGAAGTTCTATCTGAAGTATGTCTCTTCCATGGAAATTCGGTCTTCGGGAAGAAATAAAATAGCCGGTGGACATGAGAGTACCCTAACGACACGACTCATGCTGAAGTCGGTCAAATTATCACGAGCGGAAAACGGTGTCTCTTTGATACCACAGTGGTACCTGGATTCTGTACTGGATCTGATTGTCGCCTTCTTGGTTCGAAGATTCGACTCAACTATAGAATGAATTGTCATCGTCTAAGAAAAGCAGAACAAGTCGTGCATGATGATGATATTGTCAATAAATTCCTCTCATATGATAAGTGATGTTCTGATCAAGGACTATACGCTGCTTATCAAAGCACTAATCAAACTAGCCTCAGTTCCTTAAATAAGAACTTCAGACCACATCTCCACTACCAATAAGAAGTTGCTCTAGAAATGCTTGATCTTACTGTAACACACATAACAAAGCTGGTAATAAATTCGAGCTGTAGAAGATCTTTGCAGGAGGATTTATATAGGAATGGCTAGAAAGAGGTATTGGAAGCAGAGCCAAAGCGATCCATTCTGAAAAATGTTCTGCTATCCGCCCTGATGAACAAAAGTGATACTACCACTACATCCCACCATTCTATGGAATTGATAACGGAAAGTTTCTCTCCAAATTTTCCCTCTCCAGAATCCCCTTCTCGAATCCTGAAATTCCCGTTGGTAAAAAAACCGCACGGGATCCTATCCTCTGAAATTTAAGTTGTGACAGAAGACCTGAAATGAGGTACAGCTCCAGGACTCGATAATATCACTGTCGATTTTCTTAGGGCTACTTGCTACAAATTACATGCACTTCTCGTAACCCTCATAATATCCTACCTTCAGAAAGAGAAGGTCCCAGACCAATGGAGGACCTTGCATTGCGCACGGTCATCATACGTCATCATACCCAAAAAAGGTCACCGAATGGATCTTCGTAACTATAGTTCAATTTGTTTGTTCAGTGTATTCGACAAGCTGCGCACGAAGATCATCCTCTTGTACATATCGAAGACCTTTGATGTAGCGCAATCAGTTCAGCAAGCAGCGTTCCGATAGAGATTTTTGTGCATAGAATGCATTCAAATAGTGTCGAGGGTCATATAAATTTGTCGGGAATACTACCTATCCCTAATCCCGACTTTTGTTGATGTTTGTCAGCTGAAAACTAGTGCAATCTTATCAGCGCTCGTCGAACAAGGAGTGGACCCGTCTTATATACAAACACTAGCAGACTGTTATGGGAACTGCAGCACAAATATGCAATTCCTTCATCGATCCCTTACCATGCCTTTAGGGATTGAGGTTCGACAAGGTGGTACAATATCGCCAAACCTGTTTACTGATACATTGAAGTAGATAGTGAAGTCACTCATTTGGGAACACAAGGAACGTACTTATTGATGAGTAATTCCTGCCAAAACTTCGTTCGCGGGTTACATTGTTGTTGTCTTTTCGAAGAGTACTAGTGAAGCAGAGACGATGATCAATGAACTCAACGAAGCAGGAAAGAAGATTGGACCGCTCATGAATATGACGAAGATCAATTTCATGAAGAACCTATGGTGCGATGGCGAATAAATCGAATTGGATAGTTCCTCAAGTATAGAAACCACTGTTGTGCGTGTACCATTTGCGTTCAATGAGCATGGAGAACAACAGGAAGGAGAAATTAAATAGAAGAGGAAAAGCAGCACGGGCAGCATTCTGGCCACTTAAAGATACCAATAACCAACTAACGGACCCAGAACTCTGCACTCACTTTTCGAATCAGCAGTCCTCCCCGCGCTCTGTTACAGCAGAGACGTGTGTTGATACTTTAACAACATCAAGAAATCTGTGCGTTAGCCACAGAGAGCATCAACGGTGTCTTCTGAAATTTAGCCGGCCTTCATCACAACGTCTAGCCGGAATGCGCAGCTGAGATTTTTGAAGCCTATTCCACCTTCGTGATGGAGGAAAATGTGAATCGATAGTGAAAAATAGATGGGCCGGTCACATAATAATAAGAACAGATCACAGATGGACGAAAAGAGCAATGGAGGGACTTTAAGAGGATATAAGCGTCCTCTTGGAGAACCACGCAAACGATAGGCGGACGCTTCGTGACTAACTTCAACTACTGAATTTGCAGATGGCAACGATTTCAGGATAACGGAATGGGCCTGGCGGACTTCACTACATTCGAAACGGACAACCACTATAGACGACGACTGCGCGAGAGAAAAACGAAAAGAAATTATTCTGGAGCTCGCACAATCAGTGATGCAGGGATATCTCAGCATTTAAGCAAGTAAGTCAATCTATTCCGAACGGGTGCAGGTAGAGCAGTAGTTCTGGGCAGTTGTGTAGAACCACGGCCATGGTTCGACCTTGCACGGGTCCGACCTACTTGGCAGTGCCTCAGGAATTGGAAGGCTTCTTCCAAACGTGTGGGATCAATTGGCTGTCTTTAGTGCACAGAAGCGACTATTTGCCGCTGAAGTTCCAGGAATGGCTACGCTATCGGGTCATGCAAAGTAAAAATTAAGAAAGTATACCGAAACATTAGTATCGTCTTAAGCCTTACCGGGCATTCTCCATCACGAATGTCGATCCGTACGCTGCACTGGAAGTTTACCACCACCTGTACGATATTTATTTATAAGTAAAGGGAGAGAATCGTTCCTTTTTCTTAACAGTTTAGTGAAGTTTACAATGATTGGAATGGTGTAACGATTGAAATTCAAGCAAGCGATTATGAACTGGATCTGGGGTAGCGGACAAGTAATGCAACACTTCCATTTTTTAAAATATATTCCAGCAAAATTATTCCGATCTGCGATGAGATCACCACATTGAAATTCGGCCTTCATGTACAATCAAAGAATAAATGCTATTTTTCCAAGATTGCAGTGACTTCGAGTCAAATAAGTGTTTGAGTTCGAATTTGAGGTTTTCGAAATTGTCGAAGTACACTATGTCAGAATTCTTCAGACGTCAGAAAGCATTAAAATTATAGAGCACAGAGACCGAGCTTTGCATACGATATGAGGGTGGCACTCATCCGAGAGGAGCGAGATTATAGAGAATCATCGAAGCCATCGAGCGTTATTGCTGATGTGGAGTAATCGTTATGGTCGCTCGGCGCTTTTTGCAATCTTTGCTTCAATCAAAGGATGCAGCGTATGTCATATGGCAAAACACCCAGATCTCGCCTGTGTTCAACGGGTATAGCAATAGCGATTAGTAGATCAACATCCACGGGGGCAAGTTTGTGACGTTTAACCAATGTGAAATCGAAATGAATCCATAGCGTAGTACTGACGTAGTCCTGACTTCCGAGCACCAGCACCCTCTTGCACTTGATTCGGCAGCTCATCGTATTCAACGGAAGAGTACTAAGTCTGGCGTCCCTGAGCTTCTAAGGTTGTGTCATCGACAGCGAAGCACAAAAATCAGTGAAATTCGCTGGATCTCGTACCACATCACCCTATGTCTGATGTCAATGGTGACGATGCGCAGATAATATCATGCAGGAAGTCGTAATATTTTTTACATGAGCCGTCATCACATTTACCGTGCGGGTCTCTCTGCATTTAATGCATTCGATTCGTTTTCTGCGTGTTCATTGTTCATAATGGCCTTCGAACATTTCACTTCTTCATTCGCCTGCTGCTTGAGGATTTCATCTTCATTACGGATGTCTTAAAATGTAGGTCGAGTCGATTCTTCATGCATTGGATCGAACCCTTTGCTCTCTGATCATCGGCATTGCTAACCACAGCGCTATCCCTTCCCTATAATCGTTGTGAATAAATGCTTATTTGGTACTTGTAAGTTTGCTTTTCGCTCTTCGTTGTAAATGCTCGGATCCTTTTATAAACCCGGTGGGAGGCCAGGAATGTACTCCAATGAACTCCATCGCAGAAGTCTTCAGGGCGGCTTGAAATAGAAAAAAGGGTTTCTCTCATAATGGAGTGTTAATGCCCAGCCAAATTAATACTTAATAACATAAAGACGAGTTACTTTGTCGGCAAATTTGAATGCATGTGCTTCCTTTTGTGCCTGCAGCGCTCCTGGCCCATATTCGATGTTGTCTAGAAGGTATCGATCGATAGAACACCTGAAATGTGGGTAGCTTGAAAAATTTCACATATTATGGAAAGACGCTCCAAATGAATTGTCTTTCTGCAAAGCCACTCAGCATTATACGTTTCCGGAAATACTTTAGACTGTCTTCCTTTACATTTAATTCTAGTTCATTTCACTCTGATAAGAATTAACTTTTCTATCTACTTTATCTATCAGAATTTTTCACGGTAGAGTATTATTTGTGACACAACAACAATGATGTTGAGGTATTTGCAAAACTCCGGACCGCAGGTGTATGCGGTGGGGAACGAACACTTTATTACCCTTCCCGGGAGCTAACTCGTTCGCCACTACACCATGCGGGTCCTTCGCCTCGCCTGTCTCTCAGCTAGTTCTATCGATCAGTGCCATCAACAACCACCCGTTAACGAGATTTATCTGGGTTACCCTACTATAATTTTTCACGGTAGCGCTTGATGCAAAATACAACCACAATGATGCTGAATGCGAAATACAAGTAGGTAGCAAATAAAAGCTAGTATTGTGATTTCAACTACAGCCTCAGGTTAACTGGATTCAATGCCGATTTGGGCCCCCAGATCAATCCCGTTAATGGGTGATTGCTGATGGAAAGTGATCGATAGAACTAGCTGAGAGACAGGCGAAACGAAGGACCCACATGGTGTGGTGGTGAGCTCGTTACTCCCCGGAAAGGACAATAGTGCGCGTTCGTTCCCCACCGCATACACCTGCGGCCCGCAGCTTTGCAAATATCTCAGCACCATTGTGATTATATCTCTTAAGAGTGTTAAAATCACACAAGAGGGGTTTTTTCGAGAATTTAGAAATTGACAAGCAGAAATGAATAACGGTAAAGTTTTTAGAGTATAGTAGCACTGGAACTCATTTGCTACGAACGAGCCGAGCTCCTGGGTTTTTAAAGTTTTCGTAGGTCTCTTCATGGCAATATAGTTTTGATATTTTTTGACTTCTACTGTCTACCCCTTGTCATAAAGAAATCATACTGATCGCAATTATTCTAAGGGTCGAAATGCTGCTTTGATTATTTTGTTATATTAAAGTTCTCTATGGTACCCTCTCTCATCCAAGATTGAAAACGTCGTTCCGGCGTCGTCTTCAACATGACACGAGTGTACGGTCATGCACCAAAGATCTGAAATCCGTTACTGAATGAAGGACACGAAGATCAAGATGCTCATAAGAAATAGAGAATGCAACGATAAGTCAAAGGTTATTTCTGGTCGGCGGAATTTCTTCTGGGGTGGGTCATTCAGGCTGTGCAACTTAAGAGCTCCTAGTGCTCAAATCCTCCTTAAATAAAAGTTCAGCCATCTTCCTTTGCTTACTAGACAGTGAGACATAAAACTTACGTTTTGATAGAGGATGAAGTATAAGTCGTTCGGTGTTAACCATTTTTTTAGGAGTGCCTACACTCAATTAAACAATGTAGAGGTGAGTGAGCGCACGCTTGGCCTGAGCAGTGACTTAAGAGGCCGTATCCATGCTCAAGGTTAGTGTTCTTTTTTATCTTAACAGGCAAGAGTACTACCAGCTTGCTAACTCCGGAGCAATTAGGAGCTTGATTTGACCGAAGCTTGGAGTTAAACCAACGATAATGTGCAATGCCGGGTACCTCTAAGTACTGCCCTATACGCAAGATTACATTTTGATGCAGCTTTGATTTAACCTTTTTTCCGTTGTTTGGATGGCGGGTTATGATATGTTGGTTACTAAGATTGTTAATAAGCACACATACATGGTTGAACGTTTGAACGAATTTTTAAAGAATCGTTTTTATCGGTGTCGAATACACGTTTCCTTTTATTTGTTTTTATAGCGATTAGCTAGAATAATCTTGTCTTACCCGGAGTTGTGCTCTCGCATATCCACCGATGAAGCAGTTTGCTTCCAACGGTTACCACATCAGCGGTCTCCTTTGTTTGCGGGTTGATCACCTCATAACGACATCGAGGCATCTGGGCTAGTTCATTGAAACTGGCGACGGCCTATAAGTTGCAGATTTTCACCATTAAACAAGTTTCACTCCTGTAGACTCACGTAATATAAGAATGCAGCGCGCATATTCTATGTTTCTTCAAAATATTTGTGACCTTACAACAAATTTCTCCAGATATATACCTGTGTTGCTACTGTAATCGGATACGTGACCGTCTTGTCGCCTTGCATATAGAAGCAGCTGATTTCATAACCCTTTAATGAAGAACAATTTGCAAGCAATAAAAACTGAACTCAAATGTAAACTTCATTAAGCGACTAGTTTGATACGAGGACGGTGGTGGATCCTGTGTCAGTTTACTTCTAGCTGGGCTTCCTGATGGAAGCGCTGAACTCGTTCTCAGATTGGGGGTCTGCTAGGGGGATGAAGGTTTCTGCTGTAAATCTCAGCTCGACACCCAAGAACAGCTCTGAGCTACGATGAGGCAGTTGACCCTTTGAGAGTGGGTAATTAATATGGTATTTTTAATACCGTTCTGCGTTATCTTTGCTAGAAGTTCCCTCAAACTCTTTTATGGTTTTTTAACGCTTTTCACTTGACCAAGATGTGAACAATTCCGTCAAGAGCTACTATAAGTTGTGCTTCTAATACAAGTTTACTAAGACGAGATAAACGCTAATGTTGATTGCGATCTAGCAGGCATCATTCCTGTATGATCGGTAATTTTGTGCCGCACAATTTCTGTGGTAAACGTCAACACTCGTAAAGTTTCAAATAAAGACTCAAATCTGCCTTATCAAATAGCTAATGTTCCTTTGGCGCATCTGATCATCTATACACCAACTTTATGACGAACCGGTTACTGTCGAAAGGGTCTGTTGCTTGAAGCAATCATTTTCCGGCTGGGGCTACACTAAGTGTGATATGACTTTACTTGTAAGCATTGGGAAAATGTTGGCAAACTGGCATAATTCGTGGATTCAATGGACTATGGAGCAAAATGATATGAATTCCGGATAAAAGCATCGATAGCAAGAATGGAGCATACCTGCCACAGCTAAGCTTTATCCGATTTAAAGGTTATAATTGTAAAGATTGAAACGTCCTATTTACAGAACGTAATTAATTGCACAAAGTTATGTTATAGTTAGACAGAAACACTGCGCAAAATTTATGCTAAGATAGAGATTTCAACTGTTTCGACTTGACAAATTCGTGCACAGTACGGTCGTTACACTTTCTTTTGCTCCGACATTGTTTTCTAAAGTGATTCCTGCATTTGTTTTCACTGTGGAGAGGGTTATCAAATAATGGAATGAAGCTGGCGAGATACTTCGTTCCAATCAATTGTTTGCTGAGTTTTAGAATCATCAAAGCCTCATATTCTATTTTGGATATGCAGGAATTATCCTTCGAACAATTTTGCAACGCATCAAGCACGGCTTGTTTTTTTGTGTTCTTTACAAACGTTATATTGTTTTTACCGTCGTCCTAGTGTTACTAATAATAACGATGATAAAATAACGCTAGTTTCGTGATGCCGCTAACAAATGATCGTAAGTGCACGTAGATCATTAGGGCGCCTGTAGCGCAGCGGTCGGAGGCGCCTTGCAATACACACGTGGAATCGATACTCGCGCCCATGGATCGCCAAGCCTTCTATCCCTAAAGGGTCGACAAATTGGTACCGGACTTGTCTGGGAGGATAGCAGCACTGGCTCGATACATCTGTAGGCGACCGTGAGTCATTGTAAAGGATATATATCCATTCAGTCACCTCTAACGATGCTTGTGGAAGTCGATTGCATAGCGCATCCCTCAGGGATCGATCAATGCCGAAAGCTTTATTACTTTGCTTTCTACATGTAGATTCTCGTGGGTCCCAACTAGTAAACGCAATTATGAGCTGTGTGATATGAGGGTTTGAAGTTTGCGACTAGAAAAAAGGAATGACGAGAACGACCTATTCGATTTTTTGTACATCTCAAAAACATATTGCTGAAATAAAAGCAACATGATTCCATGAAACGGTTTCTGGATTCCTATGAATAGCAACAGCACCGATTCAATTCACTAGTACTGGTTTAGAAACAGTAACTCGATTTGGAGAGACTGTTTACTTCAACATGTGCTTACTATCTGAACGTAACAGAGTAGGGATTCAACCACAACGTTGCTGAGACATTTGCAAAACTCTGGACCGCAGGTGTCTATGGTGGGTAACGAACGCGCTATTATCCTTTCCGGGGAGTAACGCGTTCACCACCACACCATGCGGGTCCTTCGTTTC
>UYYA01004356.1:102206-118780 GCA_900624975.1 Angiostrongylus costaricensis
GCGTTCGTTCCCCACCATAGACACCTGCGGTCCAGAGTTTTGCAAATATCTCAGCAACGTTGTGGTTGTATTTCGCTTAGTAACCTGCCGCGAAATTATAGTAGGCAGAAAATAGAAAGGTATAACAGAGTATAGATTCTTTGAGCTGTTGTGTTATTCTCGAATCGCTACATACTTCTGTACCTCGAGGTTGTGGCTGCGGTAAATTCCTACCGAATCATCCGTAAGTTTGCATTATTTCTCAAAGTTCTAACTGTTTACAGAAGCACTGCGAATTATTAATGAACTATTGAAAGGAAATGCAGCAAAAGTGTAGGAAACTCACCCGATCGACCTTTGTAATGAAATCGTTGTGAAATGAGATCATAACTTTTACGCTAGAGAACAATCCGGGAGGGTTTATCTATAAGATTCCAAAATCATCTGATCCAACCGCTTATGGTTTTATAACGCATAAGAAGTATTGATTAACGCAGATGGATTGAAATCGTGGCCCAATAGTTGTCGATCACTTACAGATCTCGTTGTTATCACGCCACACTCGTTTTTGTTAATGATAATCGAAGTGGTACGTCGTCCAGTATCTCGTGAGGAACATCTTGAGTCATTCGCATGGCCAATAACGAAGATTCTTCCTAAGTGTAAAACATTGGAAAAGTTGGGAATCATTTCTGCAGCGGAAGGAAACAAAAATTGTACAAAGTGCGCTTTTTCAAAAAAAAAGGGATATAGGTTCTGAAACTCATTTAGATGAACATTTGACAAAAATTCCCAACGGTGTGTTTCTTATGGATTTATACTGACCTTTAAATGTATCTTCAGTCAAAAATACCACCTCAATTGTTGTATCTCCACATTCGACTTCTGCACTGCCTGAAATCATTCAAGGAATGCTTGCAATGCAGAACTTCATCTCCGCCTTCGATATTTCGATTTTAATTCCATTCCGCGGAGTAGTATACTTCTAATGGTTTGTCGCGTCATTGCACAGCTGAAGGATTGGGTGTAGAACTTGTGGGTACGAAACTTTGATGCACAGCTGACATTCGCCCCACCCTCCTCCCTCCCTCCCTCCCTCCCTCCCTCCCTACCTCCCTTCCAGCACCGTTACCCAAGCTGGCAAATGCCCGCCAACAGGTATACCACAGCAGAGCTCAGTTTTAGCATCTCGCAAAATAGAATTTTTCAAAGCTTTAGTTAAGGGCCATGCGATACCGAAATTGTAAGATATCTCTAATATACAGGACAGTGGTTGGCGCAAGCTATAATTAGCTGGGTTAGCTGTTTAAAAGCGCAAGAAACGTGTGTGAATCTTTAGCGCGAATTTTTATTTCGCGTTTTTATTGAGAAAAAAGCCAAATGTTTCAGCTCATCGGCCTGGAAATAAGAGTATAACACAACAAGATGAAGAGATGAGAAGAGGGTGAATTGCACGGCGCTGATATTTCCTTTCCAATGTGCCCCGTTGTTCTTGTCCGTTTTTCATGTCGCTAGTATATTAATTTGTGCCCACACCCTACTACATGATTAAGTTAACTGGTGTGCACAACCTCACATTTGGCCCTGTTATGTCCACTGGTGAGTATGACACATTTCATTATGCAGAAGTAGAAATCGTACGTAGAGATCGTATAGAAGAGTTTCTAACTCTCGAACAATATTTTCTGTTATTCAAAGAAGGAGGCTTTATGATGCATAACTTTGGTATATATCGATGACTATTCATGCTAAGCCAAGAAATAATTTGATTTTGCTCAAGGGAAAAAGAGGTATTCACGTACTTTTTCACTGTGGACATAGCAATAGAGAAGAGAGCGTAAATTCCGATTTTTGGAGAGATCAGGTTATTTTTATCTCGAAATTTAAAAACTTTCAAGGCAACGGAATCTTCATCGTTCTAACGCGTCAAATATTCAGAGCTCTTTCAAATCTTAGGATTCGCAGGCTGTAGAGGTTGCAAGGGTTGGCTTGATGGGGCCCACTCACCGAGTTGTCCATTCGGCACGGGTATGGCGTTGATCAGATGGAAAGTGTAAGCGATAAGAAGCGAGTAGATGATCATTGGTAGCGGACCGGATACGTGGCGATAACTGACCAAACAAGTGAGCTTGGCGCAAGCGGTGACTTGTCGGTCCGCCCAGCTCTGCTGCCGAAAGCCGCGATCGTACCGTCCGCGATGGCGCAAGACCGGGTTTCAACTAATATGCTATGATTGTTTTGAATGCTGCGCTAATTAAACATCCACTACAGACACTTCTTGTCTCATAATGCTGGTGTACAATTCATCACAAAAGAGTCTGTGTGACATTCGCTCCACTTTGTCTGGTACGCTTTGGTAAGAGGATTCTTTTAGAGGAAGTAGGTTGTGAAAAGGATTTGGTCTCAGTTGCATAACAAAGTTCAAGAAGAACGGACGAGCTAATGTAATAATGGGAATTTTTTATGTTTGTAATTACTTGCCATATCGTCCAACGCTCGTCTTTCGAAAAAAAAAACCGTCAGTGGAACAAGGAAAGAACTTTTTAGAAAACATTTTAAGAAATTCTTCCATCTTTGGAACGGTTTTTCCCCACATTATAATCGCAGTGAAGCTCACTGCTGTGCTGTGCTGAACAGCTTTTGCAACTCGACGTGAATGGTGCTGCAGCGTTCTGGTGGCTATAATGGTTGGTTCACCGGGTTATGATGTAAGCTGGACTGGTACTAACACCGACAGTGTAGTATTAACTTGCGCCTTGTCTTCGTTGGATTATTCACTGTTGAAAAAAGTAAATGTGTGAAACAGACAGTTTTTCAAAGTATTTTCTTTTGGGTCAGTTATGTGGTGGCAACTGGTTTTCCCTTTTAGAACATATTCAACATCAGTAAGTAGGAGATCATCAGAATGCTTTACTCAAAGTGCTCCTAAAATGCATCACCGTGTAATAGGTGTTTGACCATGGAAAATGAGCAGATTTATGGAAATTTTGTGGATAAGCCGCTATTTCGGCGTGAACCTGCTTTCAATCAGAGTGAGTTTCCTCACGAGTTCGTGCTTTTCTCCCATTGTTTTATACCTGAAAAGCAATTTAGTGAGCTGTTGAATAAATATTAGGTGATTATGGGACCAAGATAACATTACAGAGTATTGTTGTATTGGATAATGATAAATGTTAGAAATGATGCATTAGATATCTAGAGAGTCCATCCTCACATGCCGTAGCAAGACTTCTACAACTGCGTTCGCTGTCTTGCAGCCGTCACCGTATTGTATCAGCCGTATTGTATTGATTGCGGACTCCATTATGGTCAGAAGATTTGTTTTATCTCTTCATGGTTGGTCGTTGTTTTCTTGCATTAGCATAATAGTCAAGCTTGACCATCACGAGGATACACCGGCCTTCATGAGATTAGAAACAGATTTGCATCCATGTATTACTCCAGGACAGAAGCGCTTTCTGCGATTTTTCGCTTAACTGAACGAGGACGGTGTAGTAGACTAAATCCTCTGTTTTTTCTTTCAATTTTTTTTACTTTTTATTTATACGACTTGTCTTCGTATGTTACGCATAGAGCACTCCACTCAATTGGTTCGTTGTCTCTCATCCAACTTCCACTACAACCTTCATACATGCACATGCGTTCGGCTGGCTTTCATAAATGTTGTCGAATGTCAAGTTGATTCTCTAGATTCTTGGTATAGTTTTGCTATGTCGTTCCTGGATCCTCACCACGAGAGCGTTTACAAACTCGGGACTAAACGTTAATTTGCATGTTACCTCTGACCACCACACATTCATCCTTTGTATTCTAAATATTATCTAGAAATTGTAGTGAATTACATGTCGGTTCCTACCGCACGTCAGAGCAGCTAAGTGGACTCCACTAGGCCATAGTACGTTCGGGTTGTCAAATTTTACAGACGTTTTACTAAACTCCATTTTTGAAGAGGTGTTACTCACCACCGTTCTTCTCCATGAAAAGGTGAGGAAAGTGGATATCGATCTTAGCGGAACTGAACGACGCTGTATTTGTTTAACAGGAAGATTCTGAACTGTGCTATGTACTTCCCGATCACTTAATTACTCATTAGGATACTTAGATGGTCCGTCCTCATTGCTTGTGCGGGTTCCATCACAATCTCTGTTTTTTCGGAGTTTTGCTGGCTTAGACATTGCGGTTCCCTGGAGTCCCGAGGTCAGCGTGGTCAAAGTCTGCCGCAGGTCGTTCTCACCACAGGCAGTTGCCGCTCTTGCAGATCAGAGGGGGATTTGCCACCACCCGACTATTTTGATACCCGGATGGTGGTGAATCTTGGTATTGGTCTACTCTTAGCTGGACTTCTTGAAGGAAACGCCGGACTCCTTCTCAGCTTGGGAGACCTTGCCGGTGGGATGAATCATCGTGTACATCGAAGTCCGACACACAGGAACACCTCTTAGTCACGATGAGGCGGAAAACCGTTGGGAAGATCACTTAATTCGACATGCAGAGTAGTTGCATACAATCACATCCATCGATGTATGCATATACATTTTTAGATAAATGCGAAAGATGTGAGCCAGATCGGCAGATCAGAGAAGTGGTTGATCTCCTAAATTGATCTGTGTCTTAAGCCAATTACCTGTTCGTTCTCGCAGGCGTGCTATTACTTTCCTATCTTGGCTCATATTTCCGTCCAGTCATAAATTTAAGTTTCAATGAGACCTTCATCTCACAGCAATATCATTGTGCTGCACATACTTGCATTATATAACGTCCAATTGGCACTGGTTTTTTTTGTTCCGTTGACAGCAGAGGTATGGTCTGTGATCTGAATGAACCCTTACGAGTCGTCAACCATATGCGACTCTGATCGGCAGCTCTTTCTCAGAGGAAGCACGTAAAAAGCTGCTCTGAAGAAGGCAATACTGTCAGCTACTGCTGTGTTGTATGTGTGTTATTGCATGGCAATGAACGTATGCTGCTTGACAACCTCGCAATTGCTGACAAAGAAAACGACTAATTTATACTCCGATGCTCCAATTTATACTATACTCCAATGGTTAATAGAAAGTCGATCCTGTGAACCTTTATATTCCGTCCATGTGAGATCTAAATGCTGACGTTTGTATACGTCCATCAACGTCGCGGCGAATTGTTGTTTTGTCACAGATCAGTTTGTTTGTGTCATCAGCGTCCGACTCCGAATGTCTTCACTCGTCTGCTTGAGCCACTAACCCCAGACATCTTTTTTCCTGACTGCACCCTTAAAAGCGGGAACTGCATTGACGTCCAATAAGCTAGTTATCTGATGCATTTCAGACCTAAACGACTCGCAGGACTGAAGACGTTGCTGGTAATCCTGATGTTCTTCTTCTTCTATGCACCTCTCCTCACTCATTTCTGGTGCTAGTTAACATTGGATTTAGCCGAGAGGAGCTAGGCATTCAAGAGTGGTCCATTTATTGATCACGAGTGGATCATCAGGTGCATCTATTCTTGATTAACATAACATTTTCGGTAATCACTTATTGTTTGATATTTTTATGAGAGCAGTCGAAGTCATACAATGTGTTCGGTTAATCAGTGTTTGTTGTGATTATCACAGCCATTAGTAAAACAAAGGACATGGTTTTATTAGCAGTTCATTATGACTTTGATGTCTCCTGATTCAAGGTTGCACAAAGCGTTACGGTAAAGGTTTAGCGGAATGGTGTAATCTTGTCAATCGTTTGCCTTTCTCATTATTTCTGTTGTTTCTGTACAAGTATTCTAGTCCTAGAACATCTCTAAACAGTTAAGAAATTAGAGCACTGAACATTAATTGTATAGTCATTTAAGGCCATGAGAGCTCCTTTTGTCGAAAGTTAAGTCGAAAACGTCATCAGATTGCAGAGTTTTAGACGAATCAATGCATAAGGGATACTTTAAACTGCTTCGTGAAGTGGTGCAGTCGTTTCGAATCGTTTGCAAAACCCGACTTGCTGGCATTGCTGTCATTCATCGTTTCAGCACGCACTGTTCTTCTTTTCTCTATTCTTCTTATATGATGCTTTTTCTCTTGTTATTACACATTTGGGAGGGTAGCATGTGTGAATACTGGCCATTTTATAGAGTTTCGTTGATGCCGAATACTTCACATGCTTGAACCTTGCGTTCTTTCATCGGGTGAGTTGCTTTCCGCATTACGGAATGGAGATCTGTGGTGAAGTCCTGTTTTTCTTTTTTAAGACAATGGGAAGAAAAGTAGGTGAATTTAGAATTGCTTGTTCGAAAAAAATCAGGCAAAGTGAGAAATCAAAGAAACTCCTCCTACATCGGTGCATTTCTGAAGTCGACTGTGATTTTCACCTCGATTTCTTCAGCTGGTTCGGCTTGTTCAAATACCTCCAACAACTAGTCATTAGGATTTGCTGATGTTCACCGACGAACCTATCTAATATTGCACCTGATTAAGCATTTGGTCCGTAAATTCCTCCACGCGATTATACGGCACTTGGTGATCCACCTTCTATTAAAAAAAATGTGTTTTTGCTTTGAAAAACTCTATTCAGAGTTAATGAGAACGGTCAGCCGTGGCTGACGTAGTAATTCCAATTCATCTTCACTTGTGAACGTTGTCTATATTTTGTGTGGTAACCACCAACCATTCTGATATCACCAGAATGTTGTTCGTATTCGCGTCTTTTTGCTTACTATTCAGTAGATTCCAAGAAAGTCTACTGTATGGGCACAATTTGTGACGAAAGTGAAAAATGTGGTCCTAAAATCTTAGAAGATTCCTTGCTACCGTAATCTCAACAGCTAACGTATTACGATTTATACCTTTAGGTTACACAGATTAATCTCACTTTGGGTTTCATCACTGGGTTTAGAACTTCCAGCCGTATAGAAAAGTTGAATTGCTGAGAACTCCCGGTTCAATCTTATTCTGCTTATTTATACGGTAAATTCCTCCTCCCTTCGCAATCATTCCCACCAGATGCACCCTTCATGGAGATGTAGGTATCGTAATTGGTGTTGGAACAAATTCAATGATTTCTCACCTTATCAGACGTTAAGATCTTCATGATTCTTCGATGTAAATTGGTTATTAAATGAAACACACTGAGAAGCCTGGTATGACATTATCTCAAATAACTTAGCTTATCGATCAAACTGATTAGTTTTACACTTATCACCTGCTTAAATTTGTTCATAGAAAGTTGTTTGCCTTTAAAATAACATCCGATTCTTTTTATTTCAATGCATAAACTTGCGATCAAAGTAACGAGGACGGAAGAGCAGTTGTTGACGATTGGACCCCTTCATTTCTTTCTTTTCAAGAATGTTTATTTTTGAAATTTCCTCGCTATCCACGCTTTAGTCATGCGATCTTTCAATGACAATGAGTTTCTATAATCTTGGGCTTTTACCTTAGTTACGGCATAAATTTCTTCGATGGCACAGACTTTTATGACGATAAGCATGCGTGTGTGATGTGGCGACTATATCAATCAATGGACGTGAACTTATTTGTGTAGCTGGTATAAATCATGTTAAGTGAAGTAATTGTAAACAAGGTGCTATTTTTATCCGGCGACGTAGTTGTTCGTTTTTGGTTTTTTTTATTGAAATAGTCTTACATCATGCAGTGACTCCCACGACCGACTTTCTATTAACCTCGGCATTGATCAAGCAAGATGTACCAGCAAGATACTTCCGACTTGTAAAAGAAGCGCTGTCACTGAGACAAAAGATCGTCTTAGCTCGACAGTCAATACACTTTCTCCGCCGCTGTCTAAAACATCGAGTCGTTTCGAACTTCATCAAACGAAGACGACTACACGACGTATGCGGACTACCAGAGGACAGTCACCGATTATTGGACATCGAATTGCGAATACTACGCACCTGTCTACGAAGCCGACAAAACCAGATGTTCGCCGAGTGGAAGAAGTGCGAGACGAAGGAAAACTTTTGTGCTCAGTATTTGGAGGACCGCCTCTGGAGGAGAATAGTGGGCAGGCTCTGAGGAAGGCGAATTCCGCCGAAACGTCAGCTTATTCGTGAATAAAGAGTAATAACACCTCGCGTTTGCTCAACAAAAATACGAAGAATTAGTTGAGTCTTACATCATATTGGCAAAATACGTTTCCCAGCAGTTTTTATTGCAAATGATAAGGATAAGCTACCAAGTGTATGCCTGAAGTTACCTAGTAGTCCTCAATGCGGAACCAAGCACTCCTTCAATATGTCTTGTAGTCCTGCTTTCAAATGTCATCGATGGGGCAGTCGGGTTATGTGTCTGTTCTCCTACCGCTTGAGGATCTGTGCTGTTCTCTCCTCATGCTGGTCAAGCGTGATTTTGTCTAGGTTCTTCAATAGCACTTCGAAGGTGTTCTTACATCTTCACCACTGGCATTCACCACAGCCTTCCATCCTTGCGGGGTCGGGAAATTGGCTTTCTGAGCGGAAGTAGAACTGCCGTGCGACCTGGATCCTTCTAAGACCGCAGCTACATCTGTGGTAGCAGGACTCCTAGGATTAGCCGAGCGACCTGCTAAGGACGTGACGAGCCAATTTATAGGTTGAAAAGAATCTGTTAATTTTGAACGCTAGTATAACTCCTACGATTTTGTGGAATTTCTACCGTTATAAGTCAACATTTATCCATTCTTAGCAAGATTATCTCGTTGGGCACGCACTTATTATAGCATTCGATACTTATTTTCTACACACCCATATTTGAGCGTGTATATGGGTACGACTGTGTACATATGCGTGTACATATTTGTATGCGTTTAAATATATATAGTGCGCGTGTAGTGCAGTGGTTGGATGCGCCCTGCAACATACGTATAGAATCGATTTCCACGCCATGGATCACCAAGCCTTCCATCCTTGCGGGGTCGGGAAATTGGCACCAAACTTGTCTGGGAGGATAGCAGCACTGGTTCGATACAGCGGTAGGCCACCGTGAGTCAATGAAAAGGCCAGGTGTGCATTCAATCACCTCCAGACGATACTCAATGAAGTCGAATGCATGGCACATCCCGCAAGGATTGATCAAGGCCGAGAGCTTCATCCTTACATATATATATATATATATTTGTAATCTCCAATCTTGATTTACAGACATTTCTAATAGAAAAAATATCTGTAAGTTTATAGGGTTGACGCGAACTGTGCATACAATGCAATACCAGAAAAGAAGCGTATGAAACCTGTGTACAAAAGGATTTGTTATAAATTTTCATACGGTATGATCGCGTATACGATAACAACCTGGGGAACTTCTTCTTGTTATGTGGCAGTTAATTATTTGAAAGCACGATTTCGATAAGGTTAGGAACTTATTAATATAATACATATAATAGAGAGTATGATACAACAAAGTTATTGATACGAATGACGGAAAGAGGTGAATTTCAAGCGTAATGAGTGAGGTGAGATAGGACTGTGTTTTGTACCTGAATCCAAGGCGCACTGGGACTCGCGCAACGACGAGGTTTATACTTGAGCAAGAACAGATTGATCGATCAAGCTACTGCATTTTGATAAGACTGTTCCAAAATCAATTAATTATTGATCAGCTACGAGGCAACTACCCGTTGATAATGAGTATTAGAAATGCATAACAAGACTATAAACAGAAAACTAGTATGGAAATGACGCTTCTGTTCGGTTTTGCCGCCAAAGAACAGTTTTAGGAGTGTTGATACGGAATGTTCATTCGGTTCTCCATTTTTGCGTTACAGCTCTTACGAAGAGATCCAGGTAGCAGAATTTTAGCTTACTGTTTCTGCTTTAGCTGATGATGTTTAGCCAGCTGATCTGCGACATCCATCGCCGAAATACAGAACTTGCATGTATAAGCACACTGCGCTTTCATGAAAATTTTTTGTTCAGCACAAACAGCAGGATTATGCTGTAGCCAGAACGAGCATGAGTAGCGCATGTCACGACAGCTCGGATCACGGAACGTTGACGGATTAGTGTGAGTGAAAAAGACGATTTCCGGTGTTCGTCGCGATGTCGTTGCTAAGACTGTCGCCTCCGTTGCAGCCAGCGTTGTCTTCGATGTCACATCGTCTATTTCCTATGATGACATCATTCATGTGATTATGAAGAAGAGTTACGTTCAATTTTTTTTCTCTTAGAAGAAAAGTAGGCGTAGTTTGGAAACTTGTTAGCAACTGCTCACTTAATAGTGTTGTTGGCTTGCGATCTGCATTTCTTAATTACCTACTTCATTCTTATTGAGATTATCTACGATTAACACACTGAAAACACATGGATTTTGGATGACATTCAAAAGTGGCTGGTAGTTTCTCTTAATCATTGTCGTTAGCGACCGTTCCGTCTCACTCACGTTCGCTTTCACTTGAAGTAATTTCTTCATTTCAGATAAAAATGTGAGGAAACGAAACTGGTGCAGCTCACGAATACTCGACAATTACTTTGTCACGCTGTTTAGTTGATGCAGGCCTCGCGTACTTTTTCTTGAATACTGGTTAAGATTATGATTTAAACAAATGACGATAACCAAACGTAAACCTACAGTTGTCTCAGATGTCGCGTACTTATTGAAACGCAGACCTGTCCATATTCTAGACGATGGTGTTGTGCTGTTTGGTCGATAGGTTAACCACGGTCGTGCTCTTTAACGGATGCTTATAAGCCGCATATTATCACTTTTCAGTTTATTCTTCAACTTTTATTTTTCCTTTCTGATAAAAACTCAATATCTCTTTGTTAAATTGTTGCCATCACTAGTGCCTTATACTGAACAACTTATCAGTGGCGTTGTTTTACAAATGTTTGACGCTTGTTTTCTACGATTTTGTGAAGTCTGTATCTCATCTTAGGAGTTCTGGATAGAAGGAAGACATTTGACTCAAGTCATGCATGACTTTGGATAGTTAACACATTAGTTCTACTCACCTTGTGGGCACAACAATCTTCGGCAATGGTGTCGTTTTCGTCGAACGCAGCGTTCTCGTTGTCGTCGAATGCGGAGCTCTAGTTGTCATACCTAAGATTCGAAATTACTATTGTTATCTTAAGGTTAGACGAAAGGTATAAGGCTTCAGCATGTGAAATATGCACTTCAAGACTAAATCGATTTTGCAGCTATGACAATCAATACGCACGTTCCGTAGTGTTTCTAAAATTTGTAGGACGAAAATGATATTCAAGGATTTGTGCAGATTTTTTTTGTAAATTATGGCCTCGTATTTAATACCGAATTGGTTTTTATTATTTTTTGAGACTGTGACATTAAAAATAAGTGCTGAGCTAAAAGTGCTAATTTGGAAAAAACAGAGTGAAAAAGTAAGCGATACGTCGAGTGGAGATGGAGATTCTTTTGGTTGTAGGTGTTGGCGATGTACCAGTCATTGGCACTTTGCTATTAGTCACCTCCACACCGTTTATTAATCCCAACAGGTGCATTCGGTCTGCAATACGCATTTCCACACTGGTGTGTGATTTTTGAGGCGATAAACAATTCACTCACACAGCTGTTTTCTCCGCAGCGGTGGCGAGATGAGTGATAATGGATCTTTTCGAATGCCGTTATGTTCCAGCACGGCCTCTATAACTTCCTAGAAAAGGCGCTATTTCTGCCCCCCTACTGTCCTAAGTATGACACAGCTAAGGAGACAATGTGAGTGATGGAATTTTCGAGCAATATTGAGTATAGGAAAAAAAGTTTTAAAGAGAGCATCCTAATGACGTTGTAGGCTTTAGATAGAATTTCCTTGGAAATTGTTTAACTGAGACTTGCAAATGAATTGGAAACAGCTCATCGTCATAGAGCTTAGGAAACAATGGATGTAGGCTGGTGTTTGTGATACGTCTTACACAACAATTCCTACCTTAACACCTTCAAAAGTTTCAACAGCTGTCGGAATCAGCTCTTTTTTATGAAGAATGAATCCATTTGATACTGAAATTACATTAATCCATCAATAAAGTCGAATGATGGAGAATGTGGGAATTCAAGAACGGACATTCGTATTGTGGCCTCAGTTCGACCAGGTAGACATACTTGATGCCATTCGACTTTGCCCAGTCGTCAGAACCACCAGATGCGGGTGCTATGAAGTAAAAACCAGTAGAGAAGAAATGAAAAACTTGCACAGAATATAGCGAAACTTACATAAAACGTCGGCTCCAGTTCCCATGCGATATTCGGTGCCGTATTGACGATGAAGTCGGTTGATTGCGCGACGAGCGGTTCGACGCTGAATAAAAATTATGTCGCTCATTTTATAGGTTGTCTAAATGACTTTATTTTTTGAATAGAACCTCACACAGGTGATGGGGTGAAGCAAAACTAATTATTCGGCACTCTTGAATTTTTTTATACTTTAATTTTATTTCAAGACGACTTTGCATTCCCCTTCCAGCAATAATTCCCGGATAAGTATCGGTTGTTGAGTAAACACTGCTTGCAAAACTTGGTAACCAGTAAGGTATGGTAAAGTTATACATGGTGCAGTTGTTCGATGCATGTGCTGCTGCCGTACATCTGCATTACTAGACAATCGCTTGAAACGGTTGTCGACTCATCCTGCTTTTTCTTTTGTTGCTCCTCTTTCCCACCGCACTTCGGGAAACTTTCTGAAATCCTCCGAAAGGTACCAGAAAGCTCCGTTGTTTTGCAGAAAGCTTTAGCACGTTTTTCCAGGGATTGAAGAGTAACGAGAGCTCGAGTAGAGTATTCCATGAAAAAGGGAGAAAAACAAATTCTTTTTAAACCACTGGCTTAATTTCTTCCAAATTCAATTGACCTAATCTTTCATATCTCCTTTTGTTTATCACTATGATCATAACCTTTAGAGCACAACTATGTATTTCGCAATCGGCAATGCCCGAATTAACCGCAGTCGATCGTGATGATGGCTACGATTGTAAATATTAATAAAAAGATTCTTCAACAGTTAGGGCTAAAGTTCAGAAGTTAATCTAGCATACGCATTAAAAACTCGGATTGCTGCGGGTAGCCATTTTTGCGTTGTCATTTGCATCAACTCTTTTTTAAACATAAGTATTCATCACATACAAGTTCGCTAATGTCTTTGGGATAGTTTTGTTGAGCATGACTATACGGATAGATCCATAGCTGTGCGTACGAGTGGAGTGTGATGAATCCATCGACCTTTCCACGTAGTTCGTCCGTGTTCAAAAAGTCACGCACTGCGCTGAAACTCGTCGGACATGAGTCTTTCGGTTGACAGTGTGCAAAGTGTGTGATACTTACCGTGATTCTGGTTCACTGAACACATGGTCACCATGATAGATATTTGAACACGGTTCGAACGATGAGCCAGATTCTATAGAAATAGGATTTTCTTAATATAGCCAGAAACTTTTTGTAAACAACCAATAGTAAATAAACAGGAGCATTGAAAAGAACGGACCAGCCCAATGGAACTTAAAGTTGCGGTTTAAATCAACACCTTTACAGCACTTTTCACCACCCCATAGCGAGCGGTGGCACTTTTCCGGTGAACGATTTTTACGCCATAGACGTACCTAAATTCTGTAATTTTTTAGAAAGAACCACATTTCAGATGGAATCATTCTTGGCTCGAAAGATTATAAGCTAAGAAAAGTAAAAACAAACACTAGGATTCGGTGACGAACGTGTAAACTCGTATCCATCTGGATTCAAGCATGGCATGACATAGAAGTTCAGGCTGTTCACATAATGAGTGATCGTATCGTCTTTACCGTAACCGGAAACGAGCTAAATGACATCTTTTTTAAAGACGAATGTGGAAACATTAAGAAAGCGGAGTGAAGTGAGATAGGAAACGTTAAGAAACTAGGATAAAGAGTAAGTGACAAGGCTTTTCAGAAAAAAATTAGAAAAGAAAACGTAGGAGGGACGTCGTTCTGAAGTTATAACGAATCGTACAGCGTCATTTGACAGCAGACCTGATTGATAAAATAGAGTGCGGTATGACTGCTCGCCCATTCTCTAGCATGAATATTGCCATCTACCCAAATTGCTCGTTTATTTGTCGATGAGATCGGATAGCCAATCTGTAATACCGTCAATGAATTCGTCAAGATTTCAAATATTCAAAATCACACCCACCTTCATACCTTCGATAGGTTTCCCTTCATGTGTTGTACCAAGACGAACTATTTTCGTAATGTTAGGGTAGTAGAATTCGATGGTACGCATGAATTTTATCATATCGGCGTACGATGCATAGTCCCCGAACGAGTACTTGGCTTTCTTCAGCTTTCCCACTCGTGAGAGATCGTCGTCAGCTGAAGCGTAATATTGACCATAGTGAGGTGCTGTTTCTCATATATTTCCCTCATTTCAAATCAAACATTAAAATGATCGCTAACTAAAAGAGCCGGTTGAATTTAATCAACGTTCCTTATCTGAGGGGTGGAACCAGTGTGAAAAATAATGTATTCGGTGCATCAGTTACTACAGAAATGGTTTAAAAACCCTGTATAGTATTTATTTACCTATTTTTTAAAAAATATCTAACTGCTCTAGTAGATTATATCCTACTTTAGGTGCATATCCTTTATCTAAGGCATTTTATTATCCCATCGCCGCAATTGTTCTTAGGAAGACGCACTATGGCATTTAGGATAACGCAAAGCATTACTAACTTAAATGTCATCTTGGCTAAATGGAGCACTCCTGCGCCAATATAACCCTGTCTTTCTATTTTATTATTGTAAATGTTCTAAAACTAGCTTAAACCAACGTTCACTGTCTAATATCGGGTCGTCTTGAAGACGTCGACCGTAGCCTCTTCGTGAAGGTCGGGTCATTCGTTCATTTCTGATGATCAACCTTAAACATTTTCTTTAAGATACACGGCAATCCAGCCATCCAACTACTTTTCATCCTGTGATTTAACTGTAAAACTAATTTTTATGAATTTTTGTCAGGAGAAACTGAATCTTATCACTTAGTTGATTCTCAAAGTGATAATCTTGGAGTAGCGCTATTTTCAGTAGAGCTGCTATCCGGAATCCTCCCTGTATTTATTCCCTATTTTAGAAATACGAGTTTGAATTTATTACCACAACGACAAGGCACTTTCTGAAGAAATTTAAATCTTTGTAAGATTTAATTACTGTCAAGGATTTAGGCTAAATTGTAATGGACTTTAAGCTAGTATTTTGTTCACTAGTAAAATTTAGAATAGTGTAGCTATTCACTTTTCGACATCCGGCACACGAATCTCATAGGAAATGTTAGCTCTTCGAAATCGTTGTTCCATGGCGAATGCATCCTTCGAAGAAATCATAATGTCTGCAGAATCACCGAAGTGATTCGGCTCTTTCCAGAAATCAACCTGCAATTGAAAAAACATTTAGAGACTCGTCTATGCAGACGTTGAGAACGCCGATAATTCGGCTCGTTGTTATCGTAACGTCCTCATTGGTGGAACACTCTGGGCTACTAAGCGTTTCATGTTCGGAATTTTCCGGAACACTAGAGGTCAGGTTCATGATTTGTTATTAAACCTGGATAGAAACGGTAGCCACATTTGTGTCATACTTGTAAAGTCGCTTATTTAGTGCACGAATCCAGATTTTACTGTAACAAGCACTTATGACAGTCAAGCAGCAAACGAGTTTGTCGCGTACCGTTCATGGGCTGGTCGGACTGGAAAGTGAAGACACCATTACATTGCGCTACACTTCCTAATAGTGTGGAATGCAAAATGAAAAGTTTTCCACAAAGAATGATTGGTTTTGAGAAATAATTGACCAAAGTCTAAGCCTGGGAATTCCTTACTAAAACTTTGAACAGATTTGTATGCGTAACGCAGTTCTCCTAGCCCCAAACGTTGTTTGCGGCAAACGATTCCTATTCTTAACAGAACCACCGTAACTGGGGAAGCACTTAGACATTTACATCCGGAGGCAGGTAATTGGTTTAAGACACAGATCAATTTAGGAGATCAACCACTTCTCTAATCTACCGATCTGGCTCACATCTTTCGCATTTATCTAAAAATGTTTATGCATACATCGACGGATGTGATTGTATGCAACTACTCTGCATGTCTAATTAAGTGATCCTCCCAACGGTTTACCGCCTCATCGTGGCTGAGAGGTGTTCCTGGGTGTCGGATTGCGATGTACAGCAGGGATTCATTCTCTGGCAGGATCTCCCAAGCCAAGAAGGAGTCCGGCGTTTTTATCAGGAAGCCTAGCTGAGAGTAAGCCAATGCCAGGATCCACACCGTCTTGGTATCAAAGTCGCATGGTGGTAAATCTCTCTCTGATCCACAAGGGCTGCGACTACCCGTGGTGGTGAAGTGGTGAAGACCTGGTGCGGACTTTGGCCAGGCTGACCTCGGGGCTCCGGGGAACCATAATGGCTTAGCCACCAAATCTCTGAAAAATAGTGATTAGGTTGGGGCCCGCACAACCAGTGAGGACGGGCCATTCAAGTATCAGGTAAGTAAAGTTCACAATTGACTGATGTGTTGATTTGAAAGAAGCCACTATTTTTGAATCGTATGACTTCTATTAAAAGGTTTAAGAAAGGTTAAGTTGACAGCAATCTACTCGGCCAGACGCCTCCATAACCAAACAAAGAAACTCCAAACCAAGATTTCAATCACTTTGAA